>OVAN01003036.1:0-30713 GCA_900406275.1 Anastatica hierochuntica
TGGTGCTTGTCCTAGTCCAAATCAGGTGGCTTGTTTCGCTCATCCTCCTCTCGCTTATATATTTTTCTTGAGCGTGTCACAACTTCGTGAATACCTGCATTCGAATCTGGTCGCCATATTTTGGATTGAAGTGTTTCAAACTTGGCAGTCTCGAAACCAGGCAAGCGCAGAATAACCTGTTTTGTATGATCCATATCTCTCAGCTCAGAATTGCTTTTTGCCCCAAACCTTTTTGACGTGATTCCTTGGTGACTTAAGAATTTGGAACAAGTTGATTCATCCCTTAGATCCCTCTGGTTTAGTCGGAATGCTCCCTAGAGCGCATATACGTTCAGATCGCGAACAGTCATATACGTCCAGTTTGCAAAATTCATAACTCTTTTGTCTGATATGTCGTCATCATGGAACCAGTGGGAAAAGATGCTCTGATAAGTAAGGTTTCCAGAACAATTGAGTTTGTTGCCTAATTCCTTTTGGTTGGAGAGATATGCTCCTCGGAGTGCTCCTACGTAAAATCTGTTTTCTATGCCGCTTACTCGGTTTGCTTCTTGTATCACAACTTCAGAAGGATTCAATGTGAGTTCATTGTAATCCCACTCTTTGCATAGTGTAGATCTCAAAACAGTTTGTTCTGTACCTAAAGATAACAAGTTAGACTTCATTCGTTTCTTGGAGTCTAAATATTTACCTCGAGTTTGTTGCTTTAGAGTTTGCTTTTCTCCGCAAAGACCAGTTGGTTCAGGTTCTGTCTCATTGATCTCTTCAATTGTAGTGATTTTGGATGGAGGTGTGGCTGGACTCAATTGCTTGATGTCCTCTTGGATAGCTCGCAGCTCGCTCTTAGACTTCGTGGCCTCCTTGCTAGTAATTGGATATTCTATCGTTGAATAAAGTTCTGGTTTTGTTATCAGAACTTCAACAATTGCAGAAGCAATGGTTTTCATCTGCCGTTCGGTCAAGATGAAATCTCCAGCTATTGTTTCGCGTGAAGAGATGAATATAGCTCCGATTTTCTATGTTCAGATTGCTCTAATACCACCTGATGCAACCTTGAGAACTCTAGGTTGATTAAATCCCTGAATCTTCTGAAAAAGAGACCAGAACTTTTTTGTTTTGGTTTTTGTAAAGCCCTAACTCGAACTCTAAGTCCATTGAAGGTTTCATGGTTCAGACCCATAATTTTCTAAGGCAATCAGTTCGTTTTGAGCCTTTAAATCCTTAAGTTCAATTCCATATTCTGAAATTTGTATTGTTAGAGTCTAACGCTTTATAATTTAGAGTAAGGTAAACTGATTTCTTTATTTATATCACAGAGGATTCGAGTACAATTGAGAGTTTGCTAATAAGCTATTACAATTGTACAATCCTAATATCAGTCTAGACCACCACCCATCCATCCTTGGCTTCGAGTTTTCACGGCTAAGCCAAATCCTTCCCATGATCACGTTCAAATCCTGAAACCAACAGACAACATAAGAAATCTATTGATAACTTATTGAATGGTTTCATGCAAGTGCTACTATTCGGATTTCCTAAGCCCAGCCCATATATCTTCCTTATCTCGGACTATTTAGCCCACTGGACGAATCAGTCATGTTCGGATAGCGGATTTAATACTAAATCCGACTAGCCCGCAACTATGAACAGATTCGGCCTTAAACTGCCCAAGCCAAACGGCTATGGTACATGATCTAACACATCCGGCCCTTAGGCCGTCGATGACATGATCGGACTGGCCTAAGCCTTAGTCCATCTTGGCCAAAGGCCAAGTTACTGTTTGATCAAGCAGAATAATGAATAAAATCGACCAGATATGAAAGAGTAGGACTTAACCGAACAAACCATCCAACCATAGTTCCATTCGGTAATCACCCGAATAACCATGGCAGAGGCTTACCGGATACATCCACTCACCTTAGATGCACGCTCTGGTGTGTCGGCGTGCTTCTCTTTGTCTTTCGGATCCATACTGAATCGTTCTCAAACCACCGTAGTCTGGTGCCCTCACGGCTTCACTATCCGGTCAATTTTCCCTCTAAATCACCTCTCGGATTGCCTTTGTGTTCTGACGTTTCAGGGTGATTTTACTTAGAAAAACTCTCTATCGAAAATCGTCCCCAAGCCTTGATATTTATAGGCAAGCCCTGGCCATAACTGCCTATGGCGAAAGGGTGCCAATCTGATAACCGTTGGGCGAACAGTCGCATCCCGACCCGCACTCGTTCGGCCAATAACCGCCCAACACTTCCCCCAGCTGAGTTGAGCTATCAGACAGTCAGTCCAGCTGACAGATCTCGGCTACTAGCTGATCCAGCTAAATATAACTTGGCTTAGCTCGGGCCTAAGTTCATCCAGCTGATCGAGCTGGCCAAACACTCCGACAAGTTTGGTCCAACTTCATCTCCATCATTCTACCCATTTTCTTGGCTAAGTCCCGATCAATCCTTCGGACTTAACCCTTTGTCCAGACCATGGAACGCTTGCCTTGAGGTCTATTGACTGGCTGCACGTTCCCTCGCCCCATGGCCTGGTCCGACGATCCTATCTAGGATCGGGGACATGACAGTTATCTTCTTGGATTTTTGATTAAAAAGAACAGAAGATGAAAGGTAGAAGATGGATGAAGAAGATGGAAAATGAAAATCGATGGATTTGATGAATTGGGTAGAAGGATAGATTATCTTTAGATCAGGTGAATGAACTCCTTTTTTGATCTTAAAGAAAGATGCTGTAGAGAATTAACTCTGTAGCTAAGGATGTTCAAAGATGAACAAGGAATTACAATCACTGTGAAAAGAACGATAACAACTTGCATAAACTCTCTATTAATCTAAAAGTCTGCAGATACATCGTTTAAGTATAAACAAAACAACTAGGGTTTTCCTAAACTACTAAACCAAATCGAAAATATTAAACCCAAAATTAAAATAAACCAAGTCTAAAATCAAACCATAATAATCGAGTAATTAACAATCTGGTTGGGCCATTTCGCATGGTTGTAGATTTTCGCATTGTTGTCAGATTGATATATTATTCGACCATATAAGGTTTAGGCTTGATGGGCCTTTCTTCGTGTGGACTAAGATATGTCTAAACACTGATTTTTCATGAATATTCAAGCCCAACATGATCTGTCTTGAATGCGTATGCTTCTCTCGGTCCAATACCTCATGGATTATACCAATTAGCTCCTTAGCAAAGCCATTAAATCATGCCATGATCCTTGGCTTCGTTGGTTCATGACTTAGCTTATGTCCTTTGATTTCGCTGTTGATCCATATTGCATCAGCTATAGCACTGGAAGGGCAGTCAGCTATTTCATGATCAAGCTGATGACAGCTAGAGCAATATTTTCTAGTCTTTCGTACTTAAGATTGACTGATATCTCATCTCCATTCGCAAAATCAATAACAGAGGAGAAAAGCAGAGGTTTTAGACCATTAACATGGACTCGCATTATGGCCATTGCATCTGATAAGTCTACCTTTTCCACGTAGCCTATGTCGGAGCCAATACTTTCTATGATAGAATGAGTCCACATATGCACCGGAAGTCCCTGGATTTGGATCCAAAAAGGAATGTGAGAAGGGAAAGAAGGTAGCAGGGTTTGCTCCCAACGTTGTAGAATAACCATATATTTTGCAAAGTGGTATGGTCTTCCTTCTAACACTTTTTGAATATCTTCTTTTGTAGCCAACTGAAATTGGAAAAGACCATTACCTAGATCAGAGTCGAGTGGTCGTAAGGAGACCCTCCAGTGTTCAGAGAAGAAGGGAATGAGAGACCATATTCTTTGCACCTTCGGGTTCGTGATTCTTCCTATTAGTGTTAAAGTGTGCTTTCTTATGAGGTCATCATTCTTAGGCATCTCTCCGTGGTGGAGAGACTGTGAAAGCTTTCGCTTTTCCTTTTCCCGCTGCACAGAATTTTGAAGTCATTGAGTCGAGCTAGTGAAGGTGTAAACGATCTTTCACCGCAGTGAGAAAGACAATAGGTTTAGGAGTGTTATGACTCCTGAAGATGATAAGGTTTTGAAAAGTTCAGGTGCAAAGACGCAAACCAGAGAGTCTACAGTTCACAAACACCAACGGCGGTTGTGAGATTCCGAAGCTTTACAAGGGTTTGCAGCGGAGAAACGGCGATGAGCTTGGACCGGCGGTTTTCATTTTGAAAATCTCTAAAATTGGAACCAAAACCGGGTTGGTGGTGTGTGGCAGGCCTTACCTGTGGTTATTCCCTACCAAAAGTGGTATAATACCGGTTAAGAGAAAACCATGGGACCCGAAACCATTCCACTCAAAGCCATCTAGGCAGTCGTGCCTGAGAGAGAAATCCACTCTAGTCTCATGAGGTTTTTTAAAACTTTTTTCCCTTCTTTATGTCTCTCCCTTTTTGGCATCTACTTTTTGTTTTGGAAATTCTTTACTAATCACCTTATGCTAGAAACTACAAAAGTTATGGAGTTTGGTGGGAGCAACCAAATATTGACAAATTGGTCCTTTTTTGGTTGATTTGGGTTAAACCAGCTTTTACCAAATGAAAAAAGCATTTAAAGATTCACCGTACAATATTAAAAATGTGATATATTCTGACCAACAATTTATAATTTGAAAACTGATTTTAATGTGTTTTCACACATTGATCAATGCAGTGAGTATTCTAGGATTGTTAAATTAGCAAGCTAACTGAGAGTACACATGACATCAATTTTTCATGCGACACGACCTTTGTTAGCATGTCTACTAGATTCTTACTTAATTGAATATTTTCAAGCACTAATACTGCATCTTTGAAAATTTATCTGATGAAACAAAGCCAAAGTTGTATGTGATTCGTTTGAGCATGGTAAATTGGAGTCTTTGCCAAATCGATAGCACTTTTACTATCATAGTATGAATACACTTTTCTCCTGGTTGTGGCCGAGCTCTCGGAATAATGATTGGTTACATTTCATTTACATTTATTATACCAATATCCTCAACTCCACATCTTAAAAGAGTTTTGATTTTCTACAACATTAAAACTCAACAAATTGCAGTACCACCAAAAGAATATACTAGGATGTGTTCTTCTTGTTATCAATGTCATAACAAAAAGATCTTGGATTCCACTTTAAATACTTGAAAATTCACTTAACAACCTCCCAATGTTTCTTGCACGGACTACTCATATAGTTGCTAGCGACTCTAACTGCATAAGTGATGCATTGCCTATTACATACCATCACATACATTACATGTCAACAACAGAAGCATAAGAACTCTATCCATAGATGCATCTTGTTTTCAATCACACAGATTTTTCTCTAGTTAACTGAAAATAACTTGCCAGAGGAGTACCAATTAGCCTCACGTCTTCCATGTTATACACTTTGAGGACTTTCGACACACTCTTCTTGTGATAGCATAAGACCCTCCATACTTCTACTAAAAGCAATAAAATTTGCAGCATTGACATAATGTTAAAAACTTTAAAATCTTGACTTCTACGCGAGATTATAATATATTTCTAAATGTGAAGACACATTTTAACCTCACATTTCGAAGTATGAGTTACTAAGAACACTAAGTATAATAAAGTTACATCATAAACACTATGAAAAGAACATCAAAATCATATGCTCATATACCTATGAGATTATAATATTATTTTAAAAGTTAAAATAGATTTCAACATGACATTAAAGTACAAGTTAAAGTCACTAGGTGTAACTTTGTATTTAGCAACTTTAATTTCAAATGTGAGCCAAAATTTGCAAATTATATATAAGATATTTATATATGGTACGTAAAAAAAAGATTTATAGTTTATTATTTTATTCAAATTATAGTTTTTATTCTATTTTCTTATTTTCATAAACTATTGTCTGTGTCCACAAAAGAAAAAGATTACATAAACTATTGTCCTACCTGTTATATAAAACTGTAGTTATGGTCGGAAAAAATACGGTCAAATAAACATTCAGACCCCTTTGTCAAAACTCTCTCAGGCTCGAACATTGATACAACCAATTTCTTCCCGTTATTCGACGCCGGCGGCGACTTGGTTCGTCGGCGTCAACGTTTACGTTCTCTTTCATGTAATTCCGCTTTTTCTTTTGCTGATCGTATTTCTCTTTTATGTGTTTCATACAAAGATCTAGAGTATGTTATTGTTCATATGTGTTTTGATTCTTCATTTCCGGCGAGTTTACCGTGTCGGATGCAAGATATGGCCTTCTTCCCGCTGCCTCTAACGTTGAACCTATGACGGTGTGCCAAACCCTTATCGGGCTACATAAACTGAAAATCTCCCCCCACTGTGCTTTATCTACCGCCTCACTCCACTGATACCGCTTCACCTTGATTTTTAACCATCAAAATTTATGGTTATGTGGGCGATGTATTTCGCGGTGGTGACGCAAAGACCGATGGTCTTCATCTCCTCCTCCTTCGAACCGAGATCTATGGAGGCTGGAAAAGCAGATCTTGCTTCTCGATGGAAGTAGATTTGAAAGATCTTGTCTTGCTTCACTTCAACCAAGAGGGTCTCTTCTTTGGCACTTCTGCCACCATCACCATCAGAGTCGTGGCCGTGTTTTTCTCAACTTCTGACCTACCTTCTATGCCATCATATCTGTCTCTACCCATCCAAACGCAAACGTTAGCAAAGATGGCTAGGGTTTCACTTGATGGACTAGAACTGGGCTTAGTAGTTAGTGAATCAAATTTATGGTTGATGATTTTGGGCCTTATTTAGGCTCAACTCCTCCTCTATGGAGAGACTGATTTTAGTCTTAAAATATGGACTTAGTGCATTTGACTTTAATTTCTTTCCTATGAAGAGAATCTTTGGAAGTATAATGTAATGACAACAAATTATTCCTTATTGGAGAGGTCATGTTTAAGCATAAAAATCATATCTTGTCCGTTTTTATACGTAAATATCCAGGTTTTGATGTTAGTTAACAATGATATTGTGTACATTTCAAATTGGGACCCAAATTGTTGCAATGTTTTTTTCAAATGGAGTAAGCTGTTCTCGAACCTTTGTTTTGTTCCCATTAAAAACTTTCAATTCTGGTACGGTTCTATTAAAGATTGTAAGTTTTTTTGGAACATAATAATTGACTGTGAATCAGCCGCAAAAGTTTTTTCAATGGCCATATTGGAGATATTGTGTCTCGGATATGAAACTATCAGACCATGTCAATTTATTTACTATTTCCTCTAGTATGGAGAGAACTCTACCCTCGATGTATCTTCTTACGGTTGTATACGCTATATTTTACCCTTTTTCCCTTAGTTTGGGATATTGGCATGCGAGATTTTCTTCTCGTTTTGCTAGTGACCCCCAGTGTTCCTACACTTTTAGCACAAGTATGGAGTTTTAAAACAGCAGAGAAACTAAACTTTATGATGTGGTATACGTGTTCGTGGTGTCTAGCTTCGTGTCACATACTTTCTTTTTGTACCGTTAATGGAGCAGTCGATTATCTTTTATTAGTATCGCATAATTTTGTTGTACTTGTATGTTATTGTGTTTTTTGTCTCACTCGTAAGGCAAGCGTACACTTTGTTTTTTTCTTCATCATTGTAAGACCAATGGGTCATTTTGGATTTTCCCTAAAAAAGATTTCTTTGACGTTATCTTAACGAAAAAGGTTACGAGTAAAAAAAAAGTAATTATGGTCGGAAAAAAATAAAATCAAACAAATACGAGATGAAAATTTAAAGGGAATCTTTCTGATAATAGTTTAAAAATGAAGGTTTCCCTGTAGATAATAACTTTATTTGATTGGTTAATAACTTCATTCAATAATGTTATTGGTCGTAGATAAATGTGTTTTTGTCAATGCCTTTTTGAATTGATTGGTAAATCGAAACATCGACAAAGACTTTTCAACAGATGTTTACGAGACAAGAGGATCACTAGTGTTCTTCCAAAGCAACCACTGTTTTACCTACTAAAGAGAGTGGCCAAGATTAATCTTTTTGCCATATAAAAATCAAAATCAATTGGAAAAATTATTAAAAAAATACGAAAAGGCGGAAGAAAAATGCTATTTTAGATTATAGGTTTTCAATGTGGCTATGGGGCATGAGCATCAGACATTTTGTTTCAATTGATCTTGAGGGGTCAATATTATTATTTAAATAGATCGGGAAAAAATAAGCAAAAGAAAATAGAATTTCAATGTCGAGTAGTCGCGTCAGGGCCGTTGATGCTTAAAGTTGGCCACTTTGTCATCTTTAGAGAATCATTTCTCTTTCGTCATTTTCCATTCAAAACATAATCTCTATCTTTTCAGTTTTCTTTTTAACATTCCACATTATACCTTTATCAAAAAAAAAAAAAAACATTCCACATTATATGTTATGTATTTTAAGTAGACAATGATTCTCAGCGTGGAGAAATTTGACTTATAATATACAATCTTTTCTTCATAACTTAAGCTGTAGTGGTAGTAATTTGTACTACACTGCCGTACAACTTATCAATTGATATATTACCAGACTCTTCAGGTCAAGTACATTTCATCATCAACTGGAATTAGTACCGTAGAACACTCATTTTATGTTCGATTAGACTTCTTGAGGAATCTAAGCGCTCTTGCCAGCTTTCAATTTTAAAAAAAATATTTACGGTGCCAGACACTTCTTTATTTTCAGTTTTACATTTTAGTTTTAAGGTACTTTTTGAAGTTAAGATTTTGGTCATGCCTTCCAACTTTACAAACCATAGAAAGGGTAACAACTTTATTTTTTGTTTATCTAGCTACTGTCATCCCGATATTTAAATAATTCACATTTTTTTAATTTTTAAATTTTCAAAAAACCTTTATTTTTGTTAAAAGCTTTTTTATAAATCTTTTTCTCTCATCCTTTCAACTTCATCAAAAAAGTTGATCTTGTTTAGCTTTTCGGACGATTACTCCATTATCTTCACAGTGGCGTTTCCATTTTCTGAATCACCGACATATTTGTTGTTCAACGGAATTTTAACCTACAATCCAACCGTCGAAGAGTCATTACACATGTTACTAACTTTACTTGACTGTAACCCTAAATCTCATCCATGGCAGGTACAATTACTCCATATGCGCGATTTTTTTTTTGTTTGTTTTTATTTGTATCTATCACACTCGACTTTTCTAGAGTTTGGTGATTTAAATTGTTTTTTCTCAATGTTTAGTTAAGCATGTTATCTTCGTTTTGTGAACTGGAAGTTACCCGTTTGCTCGATGAGTTCGACTGGAATGACTAGTTGCCAGACTGGAATGACCAATTGCCAGACTGTTGAAATAAGTGGGTGTCTAAATAGATTAATCCACATATACCAATGCAAAAGTCACCTTAGGGTTGTTAAAATTGACCTCAAACATGCGGGTCTAAACTGGTCCATTATATAATTTTTAACTCGTAGCCCGTCTGATTAACAAAAAAAATGAATAGACCTTGAAAGGGTTGACCCATTTAGTTAAGTAAGTTTAACGGATCGAGCCATAATTAGTCGGGTCAACCCGTTTATTATATTTTATTTTCCTGAGAAAATGTTTGATAGTTAAAGGATATTCTTCATTCTTTTTTATTAAAATTTTCTTCTTTCTCCATATTCACAGAGTTACTTTTTGACTGTTTTACGGAATTAAGCTCGGCAAAGCGACGTAAGTTATCTCCCAGACTCAGGTGAGTAGCGACACGTGGAGGGAGGAGAGTGATGGTTGTGGTTTCGCGGCCGAAGCGAGTCTCAGAAGTTTGGTTATTAGAGGTGGGTCGCCAATGTATTAGGCGGGTTCAAACGGATTCGGATCACAATGGATATAAATCTTAACGGGCTGAAAAGAGTTTCATGAAAACGAACAGGGTCTTTAATGGACTGAGTTGAAATGGGCAGGGTTAACCCATAATAACATCCATAGGTCAACTCGGCACGAAAAAAGCACAACCAATGGGATCGTTTTCACACACATAGTTCCTCTATAATCACACACAACTGTGATAATCCAAATGGACTAATCAATCACACAATCTAATACATATGTACTATTCTAAATGGACTAATCCATCAAACAAAACATACAAAATTCATATTTAACTCAACAACCAAATTTTTAATGTTTGATTTAGTTACTCACCCGTGTTTTAAAGTCCAAAATAAAATCAAATTTAATTACTAATATGGATACTTTTAAAACTTTTGTTACCAATATATATCCTTTGTGACGTTGAATACTTTTGTAACGGTCTTTTATGCTTATACCCCCACCCCCACCTAAGTAACCAATTGAACTAAAACGAACCTAAAAAACAAAAGGTCAATTAGTTTAATAACCAAATAGCATAAACTAATTAAGATTATTACACCTATATATATATTTAAGTAAGAAAGTAATTAACCAATTCATTTGTCAAAGAACAAATAATCTTTTGTGGTGGACCCTCTTTTTTTGTCAAATATTTTTCTATTATTTTAATTTTTCTATTATTTTCGATTTCTTCAAATTTCCCTCAAATTGCAAATGGATCCAGTAACTCTTATATATATTGAAACAAAATTTGAATTACACAAAAATAGTTTTTTTTCTTCTATCATATGTATTTGGTATTTTTCAAAACGGAATCATATTTTATAAATAGTCAAAAAAAAATCAAATGATGTTACAACAATAGATGAAATAGTCAGACTATTCCTCGACAGATGACATAGTCATACCAGTTTGTCTGATATAAACATCTACCTTATATGTAAACTTAAAATTAAGCAAATTCGAAATTACTAATCAAATGTAAGAAGTAAACTAATCACACAATTTATAAACACTATAGCAAACTAAGAAAAAAAAGTAGTGTTTCACATGAAAAGTGAAATAACATACTATTTCAATTTTTCATTTCTATTTTCACATTTAGGTGATATCCAAAAATTCAATAACTAGAGATAGAAGAAATGAAATGTTATTATACATATAGGGTAAATGAACTTATAATATTAAATGAAATATTAAAGTTGAAATTATAATGGGTGAATTAATTATAATAGATGGAATAAGTAATAGAATGTGATATACATAGGGTATACTGAATTAATTAATTGGAATGCATGAATTAATTATACATTCTAGAAAAAGTAGGTTCAAAGATTTGAGAATGGATAATACAAGAGACAAATTTTAGACCTGAAAAAATTAAAGTAGGGTTGTGATGTGTCCAAAATAGTCAACCTATTTTGTATTATTACGGTTATTTGTGAGTTACGCAAAAAGTAATTTTTTAAAAAATGAAAATAAGAGCTAATTGTCAAAAGGGAAAAATGAAAATAATGACATACAATATAGCTTTGTCTTATTTACTTTATATAGTTAAATATTTTTTCTTATGGGCCATAACTTTCCAAAAACGAATTAGAGATGATGTGTAATTACTTTTTTTAGTAACTTTTTTGAATATTTGTAAAAACTCCAATTAGACACAAGACGACCATATTTGAGAACGAACATGAAGCAATTTGTGAAGTTGTCTCTTTCCCTCACCATCGGGGACTTTTTGCATCTGTGCTCTGTAATTTTTTTTCGAGGTTAGATTTCACACATTATAAATCCATAAACAACAACAACCTTTGAGGAGGAAACCACCGAGGATAACCATGAATGTTGAGTCTTTAACTATGGTGTTGAGTTTTTAACTCTAATATAAACATGATTGTATCTGCGCAAGTGTACTTGATGATAGTATTTCCAAATCTAGCTATATCTTTTTCCTATCTCAAATTTTCAACAAAAATTAGTGATTATGAGACTAAGGATTTTACAATTGCAAGGTTTTTTTATTTTGATTGGGATTTTTCGAATCATATATATAGCGAACTGTTGTAGAGAGAAGATATATTCATCATTGGGGAGGAGATGATTATCCACTAACCATGAAGTAAGCATACACTAAACGATCTCTTTTTACAATTTCTTAATGAATCAGAAGCTATAATGACCACATGTTTGACCTCTTTTGGATCATATTTAAGATGAATAGACAACTTTATGAACACAAGTATGGTCATATCCACAGTAATATGTCCACATTAAATCAGTGATCCTTTTGTAAATATATTCACATGTTATCAATTGTTAGTTTACATCCATATCCATCAAATCCAAATAATATCGCCCGTACATAAGTATCCAGCATATGTGGTGTAAGAATTTATAATTAGATATTTTCTTCAAACTTGCATTGTTGTTGATTAACTAAATTTTAAATAGATATATACTACAAACACTATGCTATTATAGAATAAGAACTAATCCCTTAGCGACAAATTTATTTAGTCATATTCACATAATACATGAGTTACAGAATGTGAAATATGAAAATTAGACACTAAAATTGTGTAGTCGTATTGAGTAACATGATTCAATGTTTGTCCTGATGTTATTCTAAATAGATAGGTGTATTTGAGTAAAAATTGGAGACCCCTATCATAATTGATAAAGATGGACGATCTAGCAAAGAAAAAAAAATAACAAGCAACATGGCAAAAAAAATTAGGATAATAATAATTTTAACATATAAGAACTTGATTATTTTTTTTGAAAACTTACAAAAAGTATGTTTGTACGTTATAATCTCAACATAATGTTGTAATATTACTCATACAAAGAGAGTAATCATATGAAGCAAAATAACATAGATAGTGATGACATGGACAAGAAATGATGAATACATCTGATTCATTACGAGGATAATGTGCATATATATTTTAAAAGTCAAAAAATGAGAAAGCTAAAAAAATATTTCATATGTATGTGTTACATTGACAACAAATAATGGAAAGCGGTTTATGGATAATAATCGTTAGCTCATTAATTCATATAAAATATAGATGGTAAACCTATGGTCATTTAAAATATTCAAATTTTTCAACATTTGTTCATATTCATATGTTCATATAACTACTATTATTTTTTAAGCTATTTAAATTTTTGAACTCTTATATGTTAGTGCGGTTAGGATTTGAATATGTTAGCAATATATGGAGAAAGTTTGCATATTTGACAATTGTTAGGATTGTTGTCTACTGTGAATGGAGTTTTGGTGAATATACTCGTTGCAATAACCATGAAGACTTGTTTAGCAAACAAAAAATCTTAGAGAGGGATTATTTGTGAATTATGTCCACTAATGCATGTCCATGTATTCAAACTCTTGGATTATGAATTATTGTAATGCTCGAAGTGATAGGAGGCGAGTTCTCTGAGTCTCAGACTATGCATAATGTTGAATAATCTTCGTTTCTATCTTATTTAAAACAGAAATTCATGTGATTTTGTTTTCATATGCCTCAAATTTATATCCACATCTATCCAACTATTGATTTTGTAAATATACGTTCACATGTTATGATTTGTTAGTTTACATCTATCATCCATTAGATCCAATTAATGTCATCCATATATAAATATCCATTATTTATGGTTTGAGAATTTATAATATTAAATATTTTCCTCAAATTTGTATCTTTGTTGATTAACTAAATTTTATATAGATATATACTACAAATACTATGTTATTACATAATAAAAATTAGTTCCTTAATTATAAATTATTTTAGTCATACTAACATAATAAATGAGTTACATCTTGTGAAATATGAAAATTAATTTCTAAAACGTGACAACAAGTCCACACACTGCCGTCTACTTATTCGAGTCCATATCTTCATGTATTGCTACATATTTTTTTCACATCCATTATCGACATTATAACATCTATCAATAATCATCCACAAAACATATTTGTAAAATCAAGAATTGCCTCATGTTAGTGAAATAAAATCTTTACTTAAAAATTTCTGAAGTTCTATGCAAAATACAAATACCCAAACATAAGTAAGACAATTAGTGATTTTTTCTGTTTGCCTCGGATGTGTATGTGATGAATTTGTTTCGAACTCTGTTTTGATCATGCTTCGTCTTAAAAATGACATATTCTTATTTTGTTTCATTTGTAATCATCTATAGTTCGATGTGCTTTAAATTAGATATGTATGTGATGAATTTCCAAATAGATGAATAAGAGAATGAAGAAAAGATATTATTTAGAAAAAAAATATAAACGTTGGTGTTTGGAAATTTAATAAAATGTTTTCCTTTCAAATATAATGAATTTTTAGCAGTAGATTTATCACAAAAACTTAAAGATCAGCTGCTCATATTTATCCAGTCTCAAATGAACTCTTTTAGTTTAGTTATATGCCCATATCAAATTAGTTAGGGGCACTCTAGTGATGTAACAAAGACACATAAGCAAAAAGATGTATAAGCTGAAAAGTATCTGTATTGGTAATATATGTAGGAAAGTATCTATATTGGTAATTACGCCCTTTTTACCATAACCAGTGTTATGAGTGATTTTGGAATGTTCTTTAGAAAGCACTACGAAAGCAGGAAGATAATGGTGATTTCGTGAATGTGTGTATGATCTAAGCAAAAGAGATAAAAAAAAATATGTGTATGTTATTCTCTTTAGCCTAGGGTTTTCTTGGATCATTTTCTCCTAACCCCTAAGCTTTCTATTTATACATGGAGTTCATGTTATCCCCTTCAAAATAGGAGATATCGTAATTATCTAATAAATATACATGATTATCTACTTATTTAATAGATAATATAAATACTAAATAATGGCGGTTGGCTTCTGGCCTCCAACCTTGCTATGAGATCTGGCTTCTTGCTTCGTTATGACGTCTGGCTTCCTGCTTCTGGGCACTTCCCTGCCTTATGGCCTTTATGTTTTACTCCATTCGAACCAGGGGAAACTCCCAAGGCTCAAATTACTCCAAACAGTTTGCCCCTTATTGCACAGGTTCGATCCGTAGCTGGGGAATAACATGATGGAAGCCATCAGAAAGTGGAGGTATGTCGAACACCTCATCATCTATCTCGTCCAAGTTTCATCTACTCCCCTGCGCATTACCATCGTTACCACCATCCACACGAGCTACAATATGTGAACTAGGCGTTTCTACAATTTCCACGTGAACTTGTCCATAATTTACATTCGCACTCTATTTGTTGTGGACACCTACAATCCCTAACATCGAATCATCATTCAAGGTCATTCCACCTCCACTAGAAACATTATCTTCATGACCATCCACTTTTCCAGTTGCTCTTTTATTTTTGCCTCCTCTTTGTCAATGACTGAGATAAACTTTTCATCATCTATAATACTTCTCTGCAATTTTGAAACCTCCACCATGTTAGTCATTTAAACAAATTTTAGACTTACCTAAAAATCTTGCACAATAAAATACATCCTTCGAAGAACAAATTCCCTGCAACACCACATCAAACCAAAATGCAAACATTTTTAAAAACTACTTCATTGGTTTAGTGCATCCCGTAATAGTTACTTCTAGTAACAACATATGCTCATACAAAAAGATGTATATAATACGACAATCCACATAGACTAATCCATCGAACTAATGGACGAGTCTATTTAGCTTTCTACATCTCTACTAATTTAGAAATGTTGTCATTAGTACGAATTGGTTAATCCATTTTTCTGGATTGATTCTTCATAATCAAACTCCTGCAAATCCCAAGTAACGACAAAATGGCGGATAAGACTTTAACTTTTAGCTTTATCTTTTATGACCATTAAGAACACATTTTTTTTTTTCTTTTGTTGTCGCAAAAAATATAGGAAAAGAGAAAACACAAATTAAAAGGAAAAAAGGAGAAGAAAAAAATTATATTACAACGAAACAAAAGTAAATAGGTTAGTTTGAAATGAACTAAAACACGTGACAATGCCCGTTTACTTTCAGGGGCATTTTCGTCTACTAATGTCTCAAGTTCTGCGAAAAGTGACCTCTAGCAAGAAAGTAAGATTTTTGCTTTATTAAAGACAAAAATAACCTTGAGTGTAAACAATTCCATTTTAAATCAGTTTCAGTCAGATATAACACTCTAGCATTATGATTCTAGTATGATAACTCTAATTTCTTTTTGGTTTGTTTAATGATTTTGACATTATTGAAACACCTATAAATAAAACGTTGATGATTATAAGGTTAACAAAAATTATTTTTAGACTTTTTCTTTTTCCATATTCCAAATTAAAATCAAGTGCATTGAACAATTTTGTCAATGAGATTACACTGTGTAAGTTGGAATTTGGGTATTCACATTATAGTTTCACCAAAAATTGTGATGCTTATTCTAACCGGTGACTATCATTAAAATTATAGAAACAAAAAAAATAATGCAGAATAAAATATGTGGAATAATTTTTGTTATTATCTCCAAAATACTCATAACACGTATGCATTGTATTTTGTAAGAGATCATTTATGAGAATCAATTGACTTTTGTGATAGGGCGAGTGATTTCAGATAACATCCTCATTACGTATAAGATCTTCTGCTACTTAAGATTGTCCAAAACAACAAAACGAGAAGCTATAACGGTTAAAAAATGAGCTAAGCATACGATAAAATTTATTGGAATTTTCTTAAGTCAGACTTACAGAGGTTAGAGTCCATGATATATGGATTTGCTGGATAATGGAATGTGTTACGACGGTGTCTGTTACTGGAAGGTCGAGTTCTATAGTCTCGAGGATTACACCTAGGAGATCCGTTATCATATTGTTTATTAGTTCTTTTCACTCAAGTGCTTATAACGCTTTGTCAGAAAGCCTATTATAGGGAGATCCCTCAGATATCAAAGTCACTCGTCACAGTCCCCCCAGCTAACCGCCTCTTATTTCTAAATGACACTATGTTCTTCTGTAAGTTTGATGTAACCAGTTGTAAGACTTTGCGTGATATTATCCGCTCATACGAGTGTGCGTTAAGTCAAGCCATATGAGATACAAAATCACGTTTTCATCCAGGACACCAGCGACCCGACGAAAAATGGCTATGAGTTTTTTTTTGCAGCATTAGGGGACATGACGAGAAGTAGGAGTGGGCAAATGGTTCT
The DNA here is from genome assembly GCA_900406275.1 of Anastatica hierochuntica. Lineage (NCBI taxonomy): Eukaryota > Viridiplantae > Streptophyta > Magnoliopsida > Brassicales > Brassicaceae > Anastatica > Anastatica hierochuntica. The sequence goes on from OVAN01003036.1 coordinate 16,970, forward strand.
TCGTTTTGGTTTTGGTTTTGGTTTTTTGGTTCTTTGGTTCTTTTGATATTTTATTTTAGTATCCATTTAGGAACCGACGATATTTTGATTCAGTTTTGGTTCGTTACGAATACTTACTTTAGGAACCGTAAATAACTGAAGTATTTTCTGTTCCAAATTGGTTCGGTTATTTACTACCTGAAATACATAAAAATAAACATATGGATATCCAAATAACCGAAATTCTGTATCCATATGGTTATTTACTATCTGAAATTCATAAAAAATAAACATATGGATACCCCAAATAACCTGAACTTTGTATCCATATGCAAGATTACTATACGTTAAGTAACCAAAGTATAATTTTTGGATACTGATTGGTTCGGATATTGTTCGGTTCCGGTTATAAATATTCGTAATATATAGTTTCGATTATGTGGGTATTCATTTGGATATCGATTAATAATCGAACCCAACCATTATCCAAATGGATACAGATATTGGAACCATTAGATTATTACATGGTATCCAGAACCAAACAGAACCTTGTTTTTTGTTCGATTCTAGTACGATTATTCGTTTCGGAGTTTTTAGCCCAGCCCTAACGAGGAGTTTAATATTTTTCCTCATTCTTTTAGTCACCATTCAAAGCTACATGTTTTGATAAAGTCAAAAAAGTTATTTTTCACATTAACTATGATAAATTTTTGAAAATACAATGAAAGCTATTTGTCAAATTATAAATAGGAAAAGTAACACAATGTTTTTGGATTTTACATAGTTTTTCATCTTATATATTAAATATGAAATGAAATTTGAGTAAGATTAAAAGTTCGTATGGTTAAATACAATGTTACATTTAATAAGTTCTTTTAACTAATTACAAAATAGCTAATATTGAATTTGTTTATGAAAAACATAAAATTTTACTAAATATTCAAATATTTTTAAAAATAATAAAAAATAAAAACGGAAACAAATATTAACTTACCATAAATATGAATTGTTTTTCCCCTTCTTAAAGTTTGATATAAATTAAGTTAGCCTTAAGACAAACAAAATTTAAAAAATATAATAACATTTTCCAAAAAACTAATAATCTTTTTTACACTAAATCTATTCATTTTTATGAACATAAAATTAACAATTAACGATTTCTCTCTCACTCTAAAAAATTATAAATAGTAAATAAATATATTTTAATTTTTTAATAACTATAAAAATAAATTAATAAGTAGTGAACCGATATCAATATCACGGTCCTAAATTGGGGTGTTGAAATTCGTAATATTTCATTGGTCGATCTAATTCAGTAATCCAAATAAATTGATTATTTTGATTATAATGAGTTAATGAATTAAATGGTTATGATTGAATTAGATTAGATTAAAATGGTTTATGAGTTGTAATGGGTTAACTCATTTGTCTTCAACATGTCATCATCATTCAGTTATTAATATTATCATCATTATAACATCATAATCATCATTATTATCAACATCACAATCATCTTCAATCATCACCATTATAAAATTATCATTAACTTATTACCACTACCATTATCATTCCATTAAAACATATATTCATAATTTTTCCGTTAAAAATGAGAAATCCGGAAATGTTTTTTCTTTGAACAGTTAAATACATAAAGTTTCTACCTAAAACATAAATCTGTAAATTTCCCGGCAAAAATATAATTTCTTAAATTTTTTCGACAAGAACAAAATTCCTTAAAATTTTCCCGCCAGAAGATAAGTTCGTAAATTTTCTTTGCGGGAAATAGAGGGTTGACGCTCTATTTTCATCTTTAATATAGTAATTTCGCCTATTTCCACCTTTTCTTTAGACCTCTTTAAATTGTTACACAAACTTATTTATCTCTTTAAAAACCCACCCGAAGTCGTTGATTTCACTATATTACGCCAAACCACACTAAAACGTCAACTGAAATTGCTTAACAGGAAAATTGCATTTCACAATTTGCGTTTTGGATAATAGCGATTTAGATTTCTTTAAATCAATGCATGAACTTTTTGTCTCTTTATAAACCTACATGAGGTAATTGTTTCTTTATATTCCCCCAAACCACACTAATATATCTTTTATGGACCTTATATTTCTATCTTTTTCTTGATTTTCTTTATTATATTGGAAAACAAAAAAAATGAATCTTGGCTAGTTTTTAATAGGAGTGACTCTAAGCAAATGGTTTAATTGAGAATTAGAGACATTATTAGCTAGCGAAAAACTGTATTTTTACATGTTCTTATCTTAGATTTTTATTCATTTTAAGAGCCTTTTATGCTTTTCTTTATCACAAATGGTATTTTTCTTGTATTTGTAGTATTGAATGCCATTTCAGGTCGAATAATTCATTTTGGAGCAATCTGGACTCATTTGGAGCAAAAGTCAGTTTATGGACAGTTTCCATGCATTAAAAATATCATCTAATAAGAAGGCCTTTGACTCATGTCATGTCTTTCATTAATGTTTTATTTAGGTTAGAAACCAAAAACCCAAATTCTTACCTTGTTAAGCTTAATTCGAAATATGAGTCGTTGTAGTGCATGCTTAGCCCTTTATGGAATGATACCCTAAAATAGTACCACAATGTTGTGCGCTTGCATTTGAGTGATACTTGTTTTCGGTGACAACTATTATAACATCATCTAAAGGTCTCACCGTTGGTATGACCGATTTTTTTTGCACTATTCGGTGATTGGTAAGAGCTCTTTTATATCATTAGTATCTTTGACATTAATGTGAAGAATTTCACGAATGTATCAACCTTTCTTGATGTTCAGTGTCAATGGTTATCTCCACTGTATTAAATACAAGAGAATTCCATCAAAGTTTATTACCTGTCAAGCCTCAGATGACCCTATTTATAAGGGTTACATATTAACACTTGGGTCAACAAGTCAAAAATAGTCTCCAATATTTATATGTTATTACTGAAATTCTTGAAAAAATTTTGTTCCATTGCTTTCTAGTCACTGAATTTGTTTGTATGTTTTTAAATCTGGCCAAGAAAAATAAAAACCGATAGAAATAGATGGTCAAAAAAAGATGGATTAGTGTGGTTTGGGAAAATATAAAGAAATCAATTACATAGGGTATGGTTATAAAGAAACAAAAAATTCAGGTGTAAATAGAAGGAACGACTACAGTGAGTGTGGAAATAAAGCGGTGGAAACTTAGTTGAGATAATCTAAAATGGAAATTGCAAAGCACAATTTTCCGGTTAAGCAATTGACGATTTAGTGTGGTTTGGGGAAAATATAGTGAAATCAACTATTTTGGGTAGGTTTTTCTAAATAGATAAATAAATTGGTATAACAATTCAAAGAGGTCTAAAGAATGGTTGGAAATAGGGGGAATGGCTCTACTGAGGGTGGGAATAGAGTGTCAATTCGAAAACATATATCTTCTAATTTTCCCATCATAAACGTAAATTCGAAAATTGTCGGCAAAAAATTATGCTCGTAATTTTCCACCAAATATGTTTCCCGCCAAAAACATAAATCCTTTGATTTCCCGTCAAAAATGCAAATTCGTCGATTTTTCGTCAAAAACATAAATCCAAAGATTTTTCCGCCAAAGAATTGAAAAGACGATATCTATAATGATAACTATTTATTATTTTTAATTCAAATATAACTAAAAACTTTTGTGGGTAAAACATTAATACTACTAATCCATTATTTTAATTGGTTATGGGTTGATCAAAACCATTTGAATATTCACTCACTTGTATCTTATGTTTCTATATATCATACACATCAATCGACTCATATTTCTGTAATCACAGGAAGGGAGGGGAGGGGAGGGGAGGATCTACGAGACAAGGAGGTGCGCGTGTAAAAAACATTTCCTTCCCAACATCTTAGAGCATGATTATTGCAAAAAAAAATTGAGGGGTTTTTATAATAAAATATATTAAAATAAGAAGGAAAGTAAGAGAGAGAGAGAGAGAGGAGTTGAGTTTCTAAAACATCTCAAATAAGAAACCATAGTTTCTGATATAAGAGCCTACCTTTTTAGGTATCAATTTTCAATTGGTTTTAAAAAATAAACTAATTAACACTAACTTTTTTTATAGAATCCCTCATTTCTTCTTGCAATAATCATGCTCTTATAATTATCCTTTTGTCTATTGGAATATTACTATTGCTTAATATATTTGATAACCAATAAATTGAAAAAATAAATTAATTTCTAATAAATCTCTAATTCGATGGGTTGAGACTAATCCGAAAAAAGCCTAAAAAGGAATTAGGTTTTCTCTTCGCCTATAAATATATGCTTTTAGTTCATCATAAAAATTCTAACCAAATCTCTAAAGGTAATACCTAAAGAACGTTTATAAGCGATGAGAGAGAAACATAACCCTAACCTAAAGATCAGAACTTTATCTTCTGTTTCAAGAAACCGTTCAAAAAGACTTCTCCACTACGATAAACGGAGGTATTCCGCTAACCCTCTTCTTTTTGATTATTATGTGATTGATTTACATGCTTAACCGTTTTAATTTCATGTAAAATCATGCTTTTATGTGGTAATAGAGCAATGTTATAAGCATCTATTTAATCCATTAAAATAATAGATATATGTTTTAATAAAAAAATTATAGATTTGAATTTAAGGATTTTTATTGATCTGAATCTTTTTTATTTTTCAAGAGTGCAAAAACCGTGCATTTCTAAAATTTTGCAGAAGAAAATCCGTGCGAAATTTGGGTATCTACGAATTAGGATTTTCTGCCATATTTATATTGTGTAAATTTTGGGTATCTGTGAATCAAGATTTTTTCACAAATGTTTTCCTATGTGAAATTCTAGCGTTTGTGAATTAAGGTTTTTCACAGATTCTTTGTTTTGTGAAAATTTAGGGCGTATGTGATTTAGGGTTTCATGGCATATTATATTCCATGGAAATTTCGGGTTACTGCGAATAATTTTCTTCGTTAATATAAGTTTGTGCGAAATTCAGGCGTTTGCGAATTATTATTTTCACATATGTTTCCAACATATATTGATTCATGCATAATCAGTGCAAATTTTGATTTGTAGTATTTGTGAATAAATCCTGAAATATTTTTTGTGTATAATGAGTGCAGAAAAAATGTGTGAAAATGCATTGTGCATAATTTGTGCAACATATTTATGAAACTGCAAATTTAGGATCTGCATATCACCACAATGACCTTATCATAGTATGACTTACATATTTGATCTATTTATGTATTTACTAATTACCCACAGGTAGACTATAAGCATAAAATATGATCAATAAATTAAAGAGTTTTTGTATATGTGTAGATTAAGGATATCCACAAAAAATTTAGTCTAACTAATTGAGTATCACGTGCTAATATTTCATTAATTTTATGAGTATTGATGAAACTATGGTGACTACCCACTTGAGCACCATAATTTTGTCGTAGTATTCAATAATGACTTTATGGTGTTGATTATGTTTTAAAACTTAATTAAATCTTGATGTATTTTTAACTATAGCATCTTTTCCTGCTAATTTTTCATCCATGATCTCTTATGTTCCTTTCCTCACTAGAACTAACTTCTAAGAATGGAAAGAGAAAGTTGAGTTCACATTAAGAGTACTAGACTTAGACTTTGCATTTTGCGATGATGAGTCAAATCCATTAACAGAGAATAATACTAAGGAAGATAAAGTTCTCCATAAAGCTTGGGAGAAATCAAACAAATTGAGCATTATGCTCTAGAGGATGAAAATCATTAGCAACATCAATAGGTCCCTTACATTAAGGATAACTATTATCTTAAAGGTATAGAAGAACGGTTTAAGATTGTTGACAAATCCCTTAATGGGAAACTTAAGGCATACCTTACAATTATGAAACATGATGGTGCAAGGTCTATGCATGAACATTGCATTGCGATGACTAACATTGCAACTAAGTTGAATAGTTTAGGAATGAGTGTGGAAGATTTATTTCTTGTCCAGTTTATCATAAATTCTCTTCTTTCCCAATATGGGCCATTCCAAATTCATTATAATATCACTGATGAAAAGTATATATCTAATGAATTGGTTAACAAATTATTATAAGAGGAGGCTAGGCTTAGCCGTGAAGGTATTAAAGTTGCTAATTATATTCAAGAAGTTGGATTTAAAGCTGGGTAAAGGCATCAAACCAACCATAAAAGAGCTTCATCGTGAATGAATGAGTCTAACCAGGTCAGTGGGAAAAGAAAGACATAGAGAGATGATAGATACACTTTTACAAAAATTCTTGATACTTTCAAAAAAATTTCTCTAAAAGAAAAGAATGATTCGAAAAGAAAGGTAACCTTATGAGTTCCATAAGCTTTTTTGAATCTAATCATATGTTTATCATACTACTTGGTGGATTGATAGCGGTGTTGATGTACATGTGACCAATTCCTAGCAGGCATTCCTTACGATTCAAAATACAAAGGCAAGTGAAAATACTTGTTGTTGGGAGGTGGGAAAAAACTTATTATAGGGAAATCGAGACAAATTGCTAGTTGAAACTATTGGCACTGATCATCTCATTTTGGATAGTGGATTTTGTTTGGATTTATTTCGGACTTTTATATTCCTACTATTTCTCGTAATTTAGTTTCATTAAGCAAACTTGATTTAGGTACTTTTAAATAAACTCAAGGAGAAAGTTGTTTACATTTTTTAAGAATTCTAATAAAATTGGTTCTGCAATATTAGTTGATGGCCTTTATATGTTCAAATTGGCTGACCAATCTTCTTAAACATATCTCATCCTGCATATGAAGAGTGGTCGTAATCTTAAAAGATGTTATGATGAATCATACTTTTGTGTCAACAAAGACTCGAACATATATCCAATGAAAGAATAAGAAGTTGGTAAAAAGATGGAGTCATCCCGAATCTTGACTTCCCCAACATCAAAGAGTGTGCAGTTTGCATTAAGGTTAAGGAAACTAAACATGCTAAGAAAGGAGCAACCAGAAGTACACAACTTATTAAAATCATACATATAGATATTTTTGGACCTTTTGACATTTCATCGTTTAGAGGTGAAACGTACGTTATTACCGTTATTGATGATTGTTCACGTTATTGTTATCTCTATCTCTTGCATGAAAAGTCTCAATCTGTAAATGATGTACAAGTATTCATTACTATCTTAGAGAGATAATTATATAGAAAGTTGAAAATCATTAGGTCAGATAGAGGTGGTGAGTTTTATGAAAGATATAATGAAACGGGACAACAACCTTGACCAATTGACAAACTTCTCCAAAAATTAAGAATCATTGGTCAGTACACAACGTCGGGTTCTCTATGACATAATGGTGTAGCTGAAAGGTCTAACTGTACTTATATGGTAATGGTTAGATCCATGATGAGCCATGCTAATTGTGGAAGGATGCATTACGTATTGCAATATTGCAATCTATATCTTGAATATGGTTCCAAGAAAAGCAGTTCTAAGAATCCTTTTGAACTGCGAAAGGTTGGAAACCTAGTCTGTCACACGTCCAAGTTTGGGAATGTCAAGCTAAAGTGATAACACTCTATGTTTTATTTATTTTTTCCTCAACTTCTCACGATTAGAGGTATTTTTTGTATTTTTGGTGTTTTGAATTAATCTAGGCCAAACAATAATTTTGAACCATTATGGAGCTATTATTGTCAAAAAACCAGATTTTGAATAGTTTTCGAGTATCAAAAATATCATCCAAGAAGAAGGTCTTCCCCTAAATGGATTTTAACTATACTTTTATAGAAGTTGTAGTATTAAATTAACTTTCATTTCCAAGTGGTTTCATCTCATTTGGAGCAATGGACGATTAGTTACATCGAGTTTACTACAGACTGATCTAGTTCTCTCGCAAGTGAAGGGTGCGTAAAAAGCCTAAACCGAAGGGAAGACGAATTGGGTTTCGAACCAGACATTCTCCAGAATTAATTTGATCTATACCAAGCCAATTATTTCCCAAGATCTCAAACCAGTACCACTTTACACGAAGAACCAATTTAGGAGGCATAAAGAGTTGGTTTACACATTTTGACCTAATTTACGAAACACTCTTTATACTTGCTTTTAGCTGTCTATTTCGAGCTATAGTTGTTTTTAGTTTTTAGATATAATTAGAGCCTTAGGAGGCAGGCACAAAACACTCTTGGGTCGTGTCCTTGTAGCCTCCTAAGGATACATCTTTCATCAATACATTCTTCTATCAATCCATGTCATTTTATCTATCCTTTCTCTCCCTTGATGATTATGAATGCTTGATTTTATTTACGATTTCATGTTTTCATGATATTCTTTTATTAGTTTTCTTCTTATACAGTAGGTAATATAGAGTTTATATACTTGCATGATTTAGATCTTTAATCGATTATGTTTTATCATAAACGTTATCACCTTTGCTTTCTCATTAATGATATTCACCTATGAAATTGGTATGTGAAATAATCCTAGGTTAGTGTGTGCATTCCAAAAGCTTTTTTACTGCTTGACAAAGTATTTGGTGAGCCTTTCTAAATATGCAACGAAACTGGATTGATTTAGAATCGTGAAAAATCATTCTTGCCCGAATTTATGCGTATTATTCTTCTACAAGGATCAAAAAAAGTTGAGCCTATTGGTTTTTTAGGATATAGAATCTCAAGCCTCAAAAGTATAGAGGATTAAATTTGTGATGTGCTCTAGACCTGCACATTAAGCACTTACTCGATTTCTTATCTTGCTTGCTTGTTAACACTCTCTGCTTGTCTGAAGCATATTCATCATTGATCTATCCTTTGTAAATTAACATAAAGATTAGTATTTTGGTTTGCATCATTAAACATAATAAAAACCAAGAAAAATCAGTGTCAATCCCCTGCATATTTAGTTCTTAGCATAGTTCGAAATCGTATGAGTACTAAGTGTGAATATCTAGTCCTTATGGATTCGATCCCTAAATATAATCGTGAATGTTGTGAACTTGCATTTAGATTTTAATTGTGGTAAAATTTAACCCCACATCAAGTTTTTAGTGCAGTTGACAGAGAAAAGAAGTCTTTACCTTAGCATTTATATACAGGATTAAGTCTATGAAAATTTTTCTTTCTTTCATGTTTGTAAAATTTTCGATTGTAGGATAGAATTTTTGGATTTCTCTAAGAGATTTTGATTCTAATTTTTGTTCTAGTCCTTTAGGATTTTGACATTTAAGTTTAGATTGTAGAAATTTTTTTTTTAGTTGTTAACACTTCTTGAAATTTTCCATTTTCTTTTTAGTTTCAGATTTTCCATCTTCTTATACATTACTAACTTTTAAAAACTCTCTTTTGTTAGCAAAACCTAAAAAACTTCGACAACACCTCTCTTTCAAAGCTATGGATGAAAATCAACAAAGATTATGTAATCAAGATCATCACTTTGATCAATTCATGGACCATGCGGAATTTTATCTTCATTGTTTGAAGCCTGGAAGAGAATACGATGAACCAAGAGAACAAAACCGTAATGAGTATGGTTTAAGGCTAGATAACAGCCATGACATCACTTCAAAAGGATGCTATCATGATTCTGTACAGCTGGATGAACTCAATCAAACCCAGCAAGAAGGTGTCGAACCTCAAAGAAGCACTCAAAACTTTGAAAACCGAAGTTACTAACGCTTCTTACCTCATGAATCTCAAAGATAACAACATCACAATCCACGTCCTACATATTTTCAACCAAAAACCACACATTCTCAACAACATCCTGCACACCATCAGACACCCTTGGATACCCTGCAACTCAGAATCGAGCTTTTTCCGAAACACCTTTTTTAAACTCAAAGCGTTATGGAAGAAAACATTTATCCGAAATGGATGATCAGAAGTTTGACCTTAAAGAGAGGATCAAATGCCTTGAAGCTACTATTAAAAGAATGATTCCACGCTTAGAACACTTAGAAGAAGTTTCCCAAGGATATTATCAATCTCGTTTTCAGCAAACCGTGTAGAATCACCAAAACTCGATGAAAGTCGATTTGAAGAAAGCTGGAACGAAGTGAAGATGGGAAGAAGTCTTATGAAATTTGTAGAACGTGTTGCAAGTATGAAAATGATTTATTCTATCGATATTGAATTCGTTGATATCAATATCAAGAGATCCAGAAATGAGCTAAACAGAAAGAACATAGAAATAGGCGATATTCTCGACACACTAGCTATTAGAGCCGATAGAACCAATGCTAAGATAGAGGATTTTTTGCACCAAACCTCGCTGTTCATGGAGAAAGAAGATCAAAATCTCATGGAGATTCATGGAATGAACAATAAACTTGATTGCTTATGTTTTCGACTTGAAGAAACCGAGAGAAACGTATGGAGAAAGAAGAAGCTCCATCAAATTTGTCGTTGACCTTAAAGACCAGAAGGGAGAGTGTTTAGCTTTTGATTTCCATCCTTTGGATAGTAAAATATCTCCCCAAGGATCAAAATATTGCATGACCATCAAGTGGACAGCTATACACCAAGTGAATCGACCGAAAACGAGACTTCGGTTTGAACGTGAATATGATGACGTTTCCAAGAAATTAAGAGAAGTCGATCACATCGTCTCATCTGAAGATTTTAAAAACTTTATCAAGGTAGCACATTTAATGAAGCATGGGCAGCTGATCAAATATCCAATCGTTGTTCCAAAGATAACATTCAAGACTTGGGGAAATTGGAAGCCATGTTCAACAACATGAGACTCAAGCAAGAGCTAGAAATCATTGGCCACTTTAGAAGATTCAAAATTATTTATTATTAGATGCTCAATCAGCAAATGGCTTTTTGGGAAAGCTTCATGTGATTCTGGAGCCGGTGTGCATCTTATGCCGTCAGCCATTGCAAAATATGTGGGATTTACACACTATAGGCCATCGAAATAGACTATAATTTCATAGAAGGATCAGTAGGAAGTCCTCTAGGAATGCTTAAAAGAGTTCATATGAGAATAGGTGAATCACTTGTGCTTGTAAATTTTGAAGTGGAAGAAGTATTGACAATACATCAAGCGAGCTTGATACTCGAAAGAAGCTTTCTAGCAATTGTAGGAGCTGTTATTGATTAGCCTAATGGAATGATGAATTTCATTCATACAGATAAGGACCTCTTCTACATAACATCACCTCTAGGATATGCCGCAATAACAATATTTTTGTTAGAATTGTAAGAATTGTAAGAAGGAATTAAGAGAGATTTAGAGAAGAATCATGTTTGAATTTTAAAAGAAAGGGAGATGAAGAGTTTGAACTAGAGAGAGAATACAAGGTTTTATTATTTCCTTGATAGCTTATTACATACAAAAGAAGGTTCTTATATAAAGAACCTTTATTTTAAAAAGTGGCTTCTTCAAGAAGACAAATGCTAGCACTAGTAATTTAATATTGTGATTTTACTCCAACGGCTCCCTATTCTTCAAGAAGACAAATGCTAGCTTTATAGTCTTTTCTTTATTTTATTTCTCATAAGCTTGATTAAGACTTAAATCTATCCTTACATGATAAATATCACATAAGTAGGCTTAAATCTTAATACTCCCCCCTCAAGCTTAACTATAGGTCCTTACTATAGTTAAGATTAGAACCATGATTTCTTACCTCATTAAAACCTAGGTGGGAAAACCCTTTGGGACAAAACCACACCTAGGAAAAAGAGTACAAGTCCTCATGGCTAAGGGGTCCTCAAATCCGAATGCTAGTGAGTCCAAGTCTTGGAAAGATGGACTCACATATCCTCTTGCTTGTAGCTTTGGTGAAGATATCCGCCAATTGATCTTTGCTTCTTGTGTAACACGGTAATATAACTCCTTGCTCAACCATTTGCCGAACCTTATGACAATCCACCTCTATGTGCTTTGTCCGCTCGTGAAACACCGAATTAGACGCTATATGAATGGCGGCTTGATTATCACAATGCATTGTGATTGGTCTTGATGATTCTATACCCAAATTGGTGAGTAAGTTCTTGATCCATATCAGCTTGTTTGTGAGCTTTCTCATGGCCCTATACTCGGCTTCGGCACTAGAGCATGATACCACCTTTTGCTTCTTACTCTTCCAAGTATCCAAGTTTTCTCCTATGAAGGTGAAATAGCCGGTAGTAGATCTTCGATCATTTCTATCTCTGGCCCAATCTACGTCGCAATATCCTTCTATCTCGGTATCCTTGTTGCAACCCATCCATATTCCTTGTTCCGAAGATCCACTCAAGTAACTAAGGATTCTTTCCACCATTTTTCAATGATGCATCTTCGATTGTTGCATATGTTGGCTTACTTGGTTCACGGCGAAGCATATATCCGGTCTTGTGATGGTGAGGTAGATAAGCTTTCCAACCATTCTTCTATAGAGTTTTGCATCTTCAAATGCTTCATCCTCAAACTCCCCCTCACGTACAATCTTGTAACCATCTTCAAGAGGAGTTTTAGCTATCCTTCCTTCAAGCTTACCTATCTCACACAACATATCAAGAGTGTACTTCCTTTGAGATAGAAATAGCCCCTCTTTTGATCGGCATATTTCAATTCCTAGGAAGTACTTTAGTTCACCCAAATCTTTAATATCAAACACGGATTTAAGATATACCTTTGTGGCTTGTACACCTTCTTTGTCACTTCCCGTGATGATGATGTCGTCCACATAGACGAGTACTACCACTATTCCATTTGATTTAGGTAGCGTAAAGAGAGTATGATCAACCTCGGATCTTCCAAAACCTCTTCCATTAAGCATAGTACTTAGCTTATGATACCACGCCCTTGGAGATTGCATGAGCCCATAGATTTCTTTCTTTAATCTTAACACATTTTCGGGTTTGACAATGTGTTCTAAACCCGGAGGAGAATGCATATAAACCTCATCTTCTAGCTCGCCTTGTAGGAATGCATTCTTGACATTCATTTGCCAAATATCCCATTCCAAGTTCACGGCAATAGAGAGAACAACCCGGATCGTGTGAAGTTTTGCTACGGGTGCAAAAGTATCAATGTAATCTTCACCATATACTTGAGTGAATCCTCTTGCCACCAGTCTTGCTTTATACCTTTCAATCGTTCCGTCACTCTTGTACTTGATTGTGAAGACCCATTTACTTGAAACGGCTTTCTTCCCTCTTGGTAATTCTGATTCAAACCATGTCCCATTTGCATCCATAGATTTATGCTCTTCTCCAACCGCATCTCTCCATACTTTGTGCTCTTTGGCTTCATCATATGTCCTTGGTACAAACTGTTCATTCAAGTTAGCCATGAACACTTGATGCTCTTGAGGATATACGGCTAAAGAACATGTAGCTTGAATAGGATGAGTTACGACTTCATTGTTGTAATACACCCTCGTATTTGTCCAGTTACGAAAATTAGAAGGATCCCTTCTTATCCTTGTGCTTTTTCTCAATGGTTGTATTTCCTCAGCCTCTTGAACCTTATTCTCGGCTCCTTGATCTTGAACCTCTTCTTGAACTTCATTTTCGGTTTCTTCTTCATGATGGACTTCTCTTTGATCATGATCCGAGAAATTACCCTCATCCTCTTGGCTTTCTTCGTGATTTCCCCCTTCATGATTAAGGGAGGATCATCTTTGGTTTGCTCTCCATTTCCCTCCGCCCCTTTTTCATGAGTCTCATCTCTTTTTGGGATTTCAATACTCATGATGCATAGACTTTGAAGTATTCTTCTTAGATTATCCGTTCTATCCGAGGGTGAGCTCGAAATGTCCTTCAAATTATCCCAATCTTTCCC
>OVAN01003037.1:0-30710 GCA_900406275.1 Anastatica hierochuntica
ACTTAATCCCTTCCACCAAAAAAATTATTAAAAATTGGTAAGGGACTCATGCTGAGTCCCACCAATAATGTTGCTCTTAATGTGTCTAACTTAAATACATGAGATTAAGGGACAAGAGTCCCACCAATACTTAACCATTTTTAAAAGGTCCCTTAACTTAATCCCTTCCACCAAAAAAATTATTAAAAATTGGTAAGGGACTCATGTTGAGTCCCACCAATAATGTTGCTCTTAGCTGTTAACCTCATTTTTCCTTCGTCTTTAATTTAGCATATAGTATATCGTTGCCGGTTGCTCAGCGTTTCTTAGACTTTTTCTGTTATTTGTTCTCTTTTGTTTTTTTATGGTTTGCGGTGAATCAGTTATATTATTGTTTTCGTGTTTGGTGACTATTAGATTTTTGTCGCTCATATTTCTGACGTTAGCGGATTTTGGTGTTATCAATATAATTTTTTATATCGCACCAGAAGATCGACGAGGGTTGCCGAATTGGAAGTTAACGGTTAGACTATGCTCTCAAAGATGCAACAACAATTTCAACCGGACTTTTTATGTTAGGCTTTTTTTGGATTTTTCCGTTTCACGATTCTACAAAATGATTTGCAAGGGTAAATAAGACTCATTATTATCGGATTAGTCATGCTTCTAACGACGAATTTCCTTCACGATCAAGTTGCGTCCTACTCAAACCGCTAATGTGGATAAAAAAACAAGCAATGTGAAGTAAAATTACCTTTGTACAGAACTGTCATCAATGTAACAGAAGAAAATGATATAAGAGTAAGATAAAATAGATCAATAGTATTCATGTGATAGTTTTTGTTTTCTCTTTCATTATATAATTTGCAGGCATATCTTTAGTTCAACATTAATAAAATTCCAATGTTTAAGAAAATCTAACTTTTAACGTAAAACGTCTTTGAATATATTTTGCCCTGATCATTTGCTCTTAATTTGCTTTTGACAAACATCCTTAACTCCCTATATGTTATGTCTAAACTTTTTGGATTAGGTAACTAAATTTGCGCGATACAGATTTGAATTAGCAGATAAAATTCGAATAAAAACTGCATAAAACTAATAATATGTATATCCATATTAACCGTTTGTATAACTAAAATTTAAAACTATATATAAATTTAGCTATATTAATACTATTTCTTGTAGCAAGGTTAATATTTTCTTATAATAACAAAATGTGAAATGTAGGAAAAAAATTAAAACTAACATATAGATTATTTTATGTCTAGTTTAAACTTAATTTTCAATTTAATAAATGTTTTTATAGGGCATAGTATTCTAAAAAATCATAATATTATAAGTATATTTTAACAAGTGTATATACGATAGTAGCTATCCGATTTTTTTATATGAAACGAGTTAGGGTATTTTAAACGGATATTGATTTTAACAATTTTAACATACCTGACATATTCATTATTATCTAACCATGTTAAAAGTATATTTCGTGTAATGGATTTACATACCGATACTATTTATATCTGACTCTTATCCATCATTATCCAATTCGTTACACATAACACACACCCCTACTATTTATATGTTGTCTTGTTAATCCGCTGTTAAAAATTATTCAAACTTCAAATGATTAGTTCTAAATTTTAGGCTGATAATAGGCCCAGATAATAAAAAATTAGGTCTGCAATTTCCGGTGGCGACTTCAACTGCGATTTCCTCTTTTTCTTTTCCTCTGGCGCCGCCGTCAGCGGTTGGTCTAATACAGGAGGCTATGGTCTTTGGTATTGGTGTTCCTCCTCTCCGACTCTCCTCTTCTCAACCTTCGAGCTTTGCGCCTAAGAAGTCATGGGCGATGGTAGCAAGTTCGACAAGGGTTTCTGAAATTGAACTTTAGAAACATTATTTCTCGATCTCCCTCTCTGATGGTGCCGCTACCTTCGAGATTCCTGATGAGATTGTAAACAGCTCGGATCATCTGTGGAAGAACTTCGTGATTGGGAGGTTTCTAGACAAAGCCCCACATATTGTTAAGGTTCATATGATTGTGAACAAAATTTGGTCGCTTGATAAGCAATGTAAAATTGATGTGGTAGTGGTTAATGAGACCACGATGAAGTTCCATATCACTAATGTAGCCACCCGTAATCGTGTCATGCGTAGAGGGATATGGTCAATCGCCGATGTGTCGTTGGTAGTTTCATAATGGAATTTGGTGGTTATTGACACTCAACCAGTGCTGACTTCAATCTCTATTTGGGTTAATTTCAAGAATGTGCCTGAGAATTTGTACTCTTACAAAGGTCTTGGCTATTTGGCGAGTATTGTTGAACATCTGAAACATTTGCATCCTAGGACGGAGGCTTGTACGAATTTACAAAAAGCAAGAGTGTTTGAAGTGGCAAATTTGGAAAAGAAGTTACCGAAGAAAACTAAGCTAACCTCCAAGAAGGGGTTTTGTGCCGAGATTGACGTATCTTATATGTGGCTTTCGTCTCGGTGTTTTGTTTGTCGGTGTTGGGGGCAAAATGATTCAAAGTTCTCGGCATCTCCTTTGGTAGCAGAGACTGCTGCTGGAGCTAGTGTTCAAATGCAAAAAGAGCTTGGTGTTGAAGAGCACACACATAGTGATTTGATAGAAGAGGGGCAGATAGTGGAGGGACGTGTTTTGGTGATTGAGCAGAGTGTTGGAGCGACGACTGAGCAACTCATAAAATTTTAGAGGCGGAGCAACATGAGAGTACAATTGTTACTTCGAAGATGGATAAGGAAGATGGTTCCTTGCATCATACTCATGACAAAGAAATTCGTCTTCTTATTAAAGACAAGTCAGTAGAGGTTTCGGTGGAGAAGAACTCTACAGATTTGGTAAGGATGGATGCACGAGGATCATAACTTGAGGAAGCATGGACAGAAGTTTCACCTAAGAAATCCTCTCATCATGATCCACCTTCGGGTACAAGTGCTAGTTTTCATCGCTGTCGCGGTTTTCCATTTTGGAGGATAAGAATAAGCAACTTGAGGAGCTCATTACTGATCAGGTTGAGAGGAATGGTTCTACAGGACATGTTGACACTGACGATGATACTGATTTGGTTGAGCAGAATGTATCTTTTGAACTTCTTGAGGAAATTGGTGTTGGGGCAGAGGCGGTTATGGCCAAAACTGCTGGAGAGTCTTCTGAACCTTCTTTGGTTACTGGAAGGGTTGCAGAAGTACCTTTGTGGCAATCAATACCTCGTGTGAATAAGGGTATCAATCGCTATATTGAGGATCCTGTTACTTTGACATGTCATGATCGTTCTACATCTCAAAAAGCTCGGAGGGGTGCTCATAAGAAATCTTCTCAATGACATTCTTTGGCTGGAATGTATGTGGTTTTAATCAGCCATGAAAGCAAAAGGTAATCAAGGAGTGGATTGTAGGATCAAAATTTTCTTTTGACTGCGTGTTAGAAACTCGAGTTCAAGAATCTAAGGATGCTCATATATCCTCTTACGCACTTCCGGGTCGGTCTTTGATATTTAATTATGAACATCATCATCTTGGTCAAATTTGGGTAGTCTGGAATGATAGTGTTACTTTAAAGCCTATGTTCAAGTCTTCCCAAATGGTTACTTGTGCAGTGTCTTTGTTGAATGGCGGTGGCAAGTTTTTGTGCTCATTTATTTGTGCTTCAAATCTAGCTACAGAAAGGAGAGAGCTATGGGATGATATACAATCTCATTCTCGGTCTCTTATTTTTCAAAGAAAGCCATGGTTACTTTTGGGAGATTTTAATGAAACACTAGCTTTTAGTGAACATTCATGTCCTCCTTTTGTAATGAGTGGTATGCAGGACTTTCAACGTGTTTTGGCTGATTGTTTGCTGGTTGATTTGCCTTACAATGGTCCTCTTTTTACTTGGTCAAATCATCAAGATGAGGGGTTGATAAGTAAGAAGCTTGATCGCACTCTGATTAATGAAAATTGGTTGACAGTGTTTCCTAATTCCTTTGCGCTTTTTGAAGCGGAAGGTATCTCAGATCATGTTAGGTGTCGGGTTTTAATGGATACGGTGGAGAGGAGAGTAAGGAAGCCTTTCAAATTCTTTAACCTTGTTAGTAGTCAGGCGGATTTTAGTACTATGGTGACTGGTTTTTGGGCGGGAACAGAGCTATTGTTCATCTCTCGTGCGGCAATCCATAGATTCTCCAAAAAGTTAAAAGCACTAAAGATAATTTTGAGGGGTCTTTCTAGAGAAGTCATTGGAGATTT
Source organism: Anastatica hierochuntica (assembly GCA_900406275.1). Taxonomy (NCBI): domain Eukaryota; kingdom Viridiplantae; phylum Streptophyta; class Magnoliopsida; order Brassicales; family Brassicaceae; genus Anastatica; species Anastatica hierochuntica. The sequence continues at coordinate 4,234 of OVAN01003037.1, forward strand.
GCCGAGGAAAACACATGAAGCTTTTAAGCAGTTGTGGTCTCGTCAATCAGAATCTTTGCTCACTCCCTCTCCAACTACTATGGTTGCCGAGACTTTAGCTTTGGATAGATGGCAGAAATTGTCAACTATGGAGGAGTCTTACTACAAGCAGAAATCTAAGGTACATTGGTTGTGAGTTGGTGATCAAAATAATCGTTTTTTTTTCACCGAATGGTGCAGGTTCGAGCAGCAAAGAACACGATACGGCGGGTTCGTATAGCTAATGGAGAAGTTGTCACTTCTACGGAGGAGATAAAGGTGGAAGTTGAGGGTTAGTTTAAAAACTTTTTGCAGCACCAACCGGTGGATTATTCGGGTATTGATGTCCAGGAACTCCAAGAACTCATTTTGTATCGTTGTTCTACCGAGATGCAAAGCCTTTTAGTGAAGCTGGTTACGACGGAGGAGATTAAGATGGTTTTGTGCACAATACCGTCTAATAAAGCTCCTAGACCTGATGGATATACTAAAGAGTTTTATGTTTTAGCATGACCAATCATTGCATCCGATTTTACGACAGCGGTGCAGTCTTTTTTCTACAATGGCTACCTTCCAAAGGGAGTCAATACTACCATTATGGCATTGATTCCTAAGCATACGGATGCGCTTGAGATGTGGGAATATCGGCCAATCTCATGATGTAATATTATGTACAAGATAATTTTGAAGATTTTGACTAACCATTTAAAAGTCTGTCTCCCAAAATTCGTTGCGCCAAATCAGTCCGCTTTTGTCAAAGATCATTTGCTTTTGAAAAATTTGTTGCTAGCTATAGAGTCAGTAAGTGTTTATCACCTTCCCTCAGTTCCTTCTCGTGTTTCTCTAAAGATAGATTTTGCCAAGGCTTTTGACCGTGTGCAATGGGATTTTCTTTGGAATTCGCTTAGAGCGATGTCTTTTTTGGAGTAATTTATTCGTTGGACATTCACGTGTATGTCCACAGCTTCTTTCTCGGTTCAGGTTAACGGTGAGTTGGTTGGTTTCTTTCCGAGTAAGAGGGATTTGCGACAAGGGTGTGCTTTGTGTCCATATCTTTTTGTTGTCGCGATGAATGTTCTCTCTGGTCTTCTTGATAAAGCTGGTGCTTATGGTCTGTTGGGGTATCATCCGAAGTGTCGAGCTTTGGGTTTAACCCATTTATCATTCGTGGATGATATCATGGTTTTCATAGATGGCTCTATGCGCTCTGCGGAGACTATGGTTGATGTCTTCGATTATTTTGCGGTAATTTTTGGTCTTCGGATAAGTCTTGAGAAGTCATCTTTTTATGTTGCAGGTTTGTCACCTACAGAGGAGGCAAATATTGTCACTCGACTTGGGTTTAGTATGGTGACTTTGCCAGTTCGGTACTTGGGTCTTCCGTTAACTACTAAGCGGATGACGGCAGAAGACTATGAACCCCTCTTGGAGAAAATTTGACTAAAAATGCAGTCTTGGTCTGCCCGATTTCTGTCTTTTGCGAGTCTTCTGGAGCTTTTTCAATCCGTTATCTCAAGCATCATAAAATTTTGGCTCTCAGCGTTTAGGCTCCTGCGGACGTGCCTTTATGAGATCGATAAGTTGTGCTCAGCTTTCCTATGGTCAGGTCCTATTTTCAATTTGCGATGGGCAAAGGTGTCTTGGGAAGATGTTTGTAGGTCTAAAGACGAAGGAGGTCTTAGAATTCGGAAACTTAAAGATGTCAATATTGTTTTTGGGCTCAAAATGATATGGCGTATATTGTCTTCAACTTCATCTATGTGGGTCAATTGGGTGAAGCGGTATTTTATTCGCGAAGGCTCTCTTTGGCCCATATCAAATTCCAAGGGTTCATGGATATGGCGTAAGCTACACAAGCTTCGTGATTGTGCCGCTTGCTTTACGCATAAGGTTGTGCATGATGGAGTTTCAACCTCATTTTGGTTTGATAATTGGCTTCCGATAGGGTTACTTCTTGACATCTTAGGTCCCTCAAGTCCTCGTGATTTGGGAATACCTATTCATCTCTCTGTTGTGGCAGCGGTTCAAGGGTGGAGGTTTCGCCGCTTTTGGTCTGAGGCTTTGTGCTTAGTGGTTGCTGCAGTTCAGAGCCATGCTTTTCCGGAAGCTTTGGCAGGTCCGGAAAAAGCTATTTGGAGGCATAATAGCACTTCTTTCAAGTCTTATTTCTTGATGAAGACAACTTAGGAGCAAATTCGATGCTCGGTCCCTCCCGTTGCTTGGTTTGACGGAGTTTGGTTTAAAAGTGCTACACCTAAGCATGCCTTTTTGTCTGGCTCGCAATGAGGAATCGTCTTTCGACGGGAGACCGTATTGCTAGTTGGGGTGGTTGTGGATCTGTACACTGCATCTTTTGTCTCTCGGTGTTGGAGACACGAGACAATTTGTTCTTTGATTGTCCGTACTCTCGTGATGTTTAGTATTCGGTAGCTCATAGAATTCTAGGAGCTCTCTATTTCACGATTGGGAGTTATTGGTGGATTACATCACAGGTACTCAATAGCAACGAGACCGTCTCGTACTTCTGCGTTTCGCTTTTCAGTGTACAATCTATTGTATGTGGGTGGAACGTAACAATCGCCGACATGGGCGTCTTCCTGTGGGTGTTAGTTCAACGGTGGCGCTAATAGACAGAACCATGCACAATACGCTTCTCTCCCTCCGTCATTCACTGGATTCATATTCGAAGTATGGTTTGGCACTCGGTGATGGTCAATTTTCTTAAACTATCGACTGTTTTTCATCCTTTTTCTTTTTCTTTCAAATTTAGTCTTTTTACTAGAATTAGTTTCTCTGATTCTTTTATTCGTTAAACGTTTCAAAATCATCATGTAAAGTATTTTTATTGTAATCATACTATTACATTCCAAAAAAAAAAAAGTTTAGACTCATATTACTCACCTTAGATAGTAACAGTTTTGATCCATCTGGAGATTTTGACATATTCTATGAGTATGCAACAAATTTTAGAAAGTTGTTGGAAATATGAAATATCAGAACTCGAAAAAGCTTTCTTTCATTCTATATAATCATCACTGAAAATTCAGTAATACTCGTATGCTATCATTGCGTGGATGAGAGATGTGGCATTGATCAAAACATGGTTATGTACGAAATTTGAGTTAAGGGACAAATTCAATTATAAGGTCAACCAAATACGAAGTTGATGCACCAAATGTAATGTAAACAAACTTAAGACTTGAAGCTTGGTCATAAATCAAATTTAGTCTACAAAAAGTAATCTAGTGTGTAAAAAGAATTGGGTCTATAGTGTCTTTAATTTTCGTACAGGTAGCTTTTTGTTGATTTTTGTAACACGTGTATTTTTAATGTGGATTTGAAAGATTACATGATAAATTATCTGATGAAACTTGGTCAAAAGTCATATGATAACAAAATAAATATATTTTTTCCGGAAATAAATATATTTATTTGTTAATAATGGAACTGATCGTCCCATAAAGTAAAAAGAATTGATAATGGAGCGTCCGAATATGGATAATTGAGAATTAGGTGGATAAAAAATCAAATGTCGCATTCATTTAACTGGTCACTGACATGTATTGCTCTATTCCCAGGTTCCACCCATACATAACTTTTTTGGTCCCTTACTTTATATTTTTATTTGATTTTTAATAAGGTTATCATTATTAAATCCAACCAATTTTGATCTGACTTTATCAATATTTGGTCTGTTTGTTTAACATAATGACCCTATCGCAAAATCTTACGTCTTGTGTAAAGTTTCACGTATATTTAAATTTAATAACTAAAAGAATAATATCAACAAAAATGTATTGAATTGTTTGATACCAAAACATTATAGGAAAACAATAATGGAGAATAGATTAAATTGGAATTCGGTTCAAACTATTATAAAAGTTGTAGAGAACGATTGATTCGATTCTTGCATAGAAATAATTGCCGGAAAATTCAATGTTTCTATATGTTTTAGACGTATGTAAAATTAGATATCAATAATAATATAGTGTGACGAAAAAGTTGAAAGGGCAATGATGGATTAATATATGGACCCTGAAAATGATGAAAAAAAATATATGGACCCTAAAAATATAAAATTGAAACTCGATGTGAGAGGAAAGGAAGATAAGAAAAATAATAACCAAGCGTGGGGTCAAAGGTGAGAATTTGCACACATGCAAGTTGGCAACTTGGTGGTTAAAAAACATTTCATGCATGTGGGACCTTCCTTTGTAACTAATTAAAATATATGTGTTGCATTTTATAAGATAAGAGTAATAATTCTACATCAGTGAAAAATAATTGTGGGCAAACTATTCGTTATTAATCGATATTATAGATTTAGTTTGATGACAGGGAAAAAATGATTTTTCGTAACTCAACTTTAAAATAATGTTATGGGTTATTTATTCGTTACTAAGAGATTATAGATTCAGTTTTAGAAATGAATTTGGAAAAATAATGATATGGGTCTATATCAATCCTTTGGAGACTAAGCTGGCTTACATATGATCGTGTGCCTAAAAATAATTCGCAACCTTTTTGAGTATGTTTTAAAATGATCGAGCTCATAATGTGTGGGTTACATTTTTAATTATACATTATCTTATTATCTTATGTTCTTTCAATTGTTCCGGCGGTTTATAAATCAGCATCATAATTATCATCAAGAAGTCTCTCCATGTTAGCTGACACATCACCATTTCAAAAAGCTTTGAAATGACATGTGAAAAAATTTGTAGTAGGAGAAAATTCTTAATATTTGTAAAGATGGGATACAAAATACAAATTTAAAACCTTTAAAAAACGTTTTTACCTTCAACCTAAAAAAAATATCTCCGTAAGAGCACCCGCATTGAGAGTTCAATGCGGGGTTCACACACAAATCAAGAAAAAAAACACAAAAATCGAGGAATCCGAGCTCTCTCGAGCTCTTCCGAGTGAGCCCGGATCATAAAGGGTTCGCCACGTGGCGAGTCCCCATTGGTCCGATTTTATTTTTTTTATTTTTTTTAAAAACGAAAAAAAAAATAAAAAATCAATTTTTAATTTTTTTTGGTGAACCCCCCATGGATTCACAAATGCAGATGCCCTAAGGAGGTTGGCGTTCGGTCGACTCTTATATAGTTGGTGCTGGTCACCTTTTTTTTATGCACTTTTTTTTTGTATCCTTCCATTCTCCGTGTTTTTTGTTTACCGGCTAAGGAGTGAAATTCGATCCAGATTTGGCTCACTCTGGCAATCTGTTTGTGGTAAATTGTTGGACATGGGGTGATCTAGTGTTATGTCTTTACCACCACCCCCCCTCCCCTCCCCTGTAGCTTTGTCTTTTCTGGTGGACTCTGATTTTGAACCAAGTCTGAAATTTACATACTTAGCAATTTGCTTTCTGATGGCCAAACGGGCGTTTCAGTGCAGTGGTCTATGATAAGTTTTGGTGCTTCGGTTGTGGTGGCCATCAACAATGTGCAAGGGTTTCCCGATGGAACTCGAGTTAGGGTTTGGTATAGGTGGTTTCTTTAAATCTATTTGTAGTTCTGTTGATAGAGCAGTGGTCTCTCTGACGGCTTTTGTGTGGCAATGTCTTTGGATTCCCAAGACTCCTTGTTGAATCGGAATGCGTTCCTCCATCGTGCTTCTCTTAAACCACTGTAAGGTCGTAGTGATTTTATTTCGGCACTTTTTATTCCTAGCAGTTCTAAGTATCTCGTGACGGTTTGTGTAGGTATATCATTTGTTTTGGTTTGGTAGTTGTTTATTGCTTTGGTTGGATCAACCATTAGAGGTTGCTTTTAGGCATGTGGTTCTACCGTTTGGCATTGCCATTAGAGTGAAGGTGTTTCTGGATTTGGAATAGTTGTGGTTTCAGGGTTCACCTCTCTAATGCCAGCCTAGTGCAGAGGTATATATATTCTTCAACTCCTAAATTTTTTAGGTTGTGGTTGATTGGCAAAGCAGTGGGCTCGATCTTCAGCTCTTCTCTTACGAGGACGTAGACAACCTATAGTCCATAGACCGCTTAGGTTGGACTTACGAGTATCGACGTGTTAGAGTTATCGGTCCTCTTTGGCGTTTTTCCTCCCACTTTCAAGTTTAACCTTGAGTTTTGTTTTGGTTTGGAATCTCATTTATTTTGATGGGTAAGTGTTGTTGTGGCTAATGGGTTATGTTTCCTTCTCGGTTTGGTGTTTATCTATGTTGTTGCAGTTTCGAATGTGGTTGAGAAAGGACTTTCAAAGTTAGGATTTTCTCAAGCCTCATGCCTCTCGGACTACAGCAAAAAATCATCTACAAGTTATGTGGGATTTTCGCCCAATTGGTGTGGTTTTAGAGCTTTAGTTTTAAGTCATGGTTCTTTTTACTTCCTTCTTTCAGTTTTTATAATTTATATTATATGGTATCTTTGTGTTTTCTTCGGTGAAACTTGAAAAAAAGGATGAACTTGATAAACAATAAGAACTCAAACACACAAACACAAAATCTGCCGAATAACTTATGTTATGATCTTTTACATCCTAGGTCTTCTCGTTCTGTCATCTGGCTTAGGTTCTTCATGTAGCATTCAGACTGAATGACTCTATGAAATTACGTCGATACTTCCACATATTATGGGTAACGTAGGAGAATTAACGAGGTTCGGCCGTGTGCCTACATCCTCAAAGCCCGGTCAGACCGAGACACACTTTATTAGAAATTGAATCAAGAATCTTACAACTCTCTTAATTAGTTTTACACACAACTAAGACTTTTTCCTAGCTTGTCACATGCGATTTCTAACCTACAAAAGGTAGAGACAATACAATGATGCTTCTATGTTATCTCTCTCCTCACCGAAACAGAATATCACAAACTCTCTTAAAGAAAAACGCTCTCTCAGCTTTTTCTATCACGTTTTCGATCCTAAAAGCATCACCATTCACCCTTTATATTAAGGGTTTAGAAAACATTTTAACTTAACCAATGTATCTCTGGAACCACCCAAATCTCGTGTTTTACTTTTCTTTTACGTTTTTCCTTTTTGTGTTTTTGCTACATCAGCAATTCCAGTTGTTGAAACAACATTGACATGTTCTAACAACTCTTGCAGCACCTGGAACTTCCACTTTTATTCTTCAGCAACTTGTGAATTGCTTTGTGAATTGCGTCTCACGATCTAGCATCTTTTTAAAACTTACAATTTCCCTTATATTAGACTTTGTCTCCCTTTTTGTGCTATTGGCTCTTGTATCGAGGTCGTTCTGATAGTCTGCTTTGTATTTCACCTATTTAATAATATATCAATAATTGGAAAAAGTACATATGGGATACTTTGGAAGAAGTTTGTATGGTTTTGTAAGGGGTTTTAATTGATCAAGAACAGAAATATACTTCAACTAATATGCCCTTATACACGACCATGTATAATACATTCATGATCCAATCAAAAATTATTTATTTATGATTCTTTATCTCCGCTTTCTTTTCTACAACCTATTACATTTTTTGTACAATCATCGAAGGAAGTATCATATAAAGACCTTTTATTTTTCTCATGTAGATTATGTAGTCGGGTCAATTTTTTTATTCAAAAAAAAAGGTAGTACTTTGTAAATACGTAATTATCTTGAATATATTGTTTTTTATTTTATGACCACCTGGAAGGGACAAGAGAACATCTTCTTCTTTTTGAATATAAAATTTTTCAATAATTTAAAAGTATGTTGTCCCTTGATTGGACTCAAAAATCCAAATATATAGCAATATTTTCTATTTCTGCAGAAGATGAATGTATATAGTGAATATGATTTTTCTGTGAATTGTTGATTGATAAAGTCAAAGGTGAGTTAATTTTACCAGCAATTGGACGATTCGCAACATAAGTAAAAGATAAAGATTTTTTATGTGTACTCTGAGTTTAAATACAATCATTTTCATTTGCCTTTAGACCAAATTTGTGCATGGAATGGTTGTATTTCATACTCCTCCTATTTCATTTTAGGTGATGTTTAAGATTAATACACATATTAAAAAAGTAAAAATTGTTATGAAATTAATCTTGTTTACATAAAACCATTATTAAACAAAAGTAATTCGACCAATAAAAAAACTTTACATAATATAAATGGTCAAAAATATCAAACAACATTAATTTTGTACACAGAAAACTGAAAAGCTTTAATTATTTTGAAACAAAAATTTTTCTCAAAACTTCAGTTATTATGAAACAAAGGAGTAGATAAAGACGATGAGAAATTAGAAAAATATGAAAGTTTCAAAACGTTGTGTATGGGTTAGCAGTTTGGTACTCTTTGTAATTTATTAATATATTTCTCGCTCGGTTCCCTTTTAGCTTTTTAACTCTACGTTTTAACAAATAAAAACTTATCAACAAATTAAAATATCTAATATCACTAGTTATTATTTTATCCTTGATACTATATGATATTAAAGGGTTTAAATAAAAATAATTACCAAGAAAGTAAGATTTTTCGCGGCTCTATCAGCACTGACGTGGAACTTGTTTCCTTGTTTTTTTGCTGTTTGTCTTTAATCACTTTTATGACTACAGTGGAGAGCAAATTAGGAAAGGAGATTATGAGTCAAAAAACGGTTTATATCTCAGATCTGGATGTTTTCCAGCTTTATTTGAAGATGAAGGTGTTGCTCTTCTTTGATGACTGTTGGGTTTTGGCCGCAAACACTCTTCATCGATCTTTCTCGATATGCTAGATGTGGTGTTGTGGTGGAAAATTTTGGAGAAATTATTTCTTCATATGAGTTTCTCGACAGATGTAGGAGATGGAACTTGTCTCGTTTCAAAACCAGAGATTATTTTCCAATTTTCCTTTCAAAATTGAGAAGGTGTTGATTTGGGTTACGATATGGTTGAAGATGATGGATGTTTCCGCTTTATATGAGAAACTTTGAGGTTTTACCAAATATGTTCTTTGGTTTCTATATATATAATTCCTATCAGGTCCTTTACCAAGGTGTTAAGACATGTTATATTCTCTGCTGAAAATCATGGTCGTTTTTTCTCTTTGGGTTTGTTCATTTCAGAAATCGCTCCTTTTTATGTAACAGTCGTTTGTAAGTTATGAGAGTATCCCTTATCGTCATCATTTTGTGGTTGTTTTTTCATTTTTTGTATCTTTTGTGGTTCATTTTTGGCTCTCTTTTGAGCATTTGGCTTCGGTAAAAGTTCGATATTTTTTGCTTTATTTTGTAATCCAAAAAAAATTGTATTTCAATTTCAAATCATCAATATAAATAACTACATGGGTCAATTAAGTATGCTGATAAGGATTTACATATAATATTTCATGTTTATTTCACTAATCTTTTTCAGCAGAAGAGACGTGGGATAGTAAACTCTTGCAGAAGTCGAGGAGAATCAAACCAAGAGTTACAGAGAAAATGAATCACTACCTCACCAAACCTGTTATCCAAGACGAAATCTTCAAAGACTTATGCACAATGAATCCTGACGAGGCTCCTGGTATGGATGGTCTCAATGTTGGATTTTACAAGCATCACTGGAAGACGATTGGTCAAGGTGTGTTCAGATATATTCATATGTTCTTCAATACATGATATCTAGATCCTGAAATTAACCACATTCACATATGCATGATACCAAAAGTTGAAAATGCATTAACACTTAAGGATTATATGCCTATTAGTCTCTGCAATATAGGCTATAAATTGATCTCAGAGGTATTAGCTGACTGAATGAAGCCATGAATGAATAACATCATATCTCATAACAAATCAGCATTCATACCTCGTAGATTAATTACGGAAATATATGTATTACTCATGAGCTAATGCATTCTCTAACTACTAGAACAAGGAAAATAAAATTCATGGCGATAAAGGTAGATATAACCAAAGCTTTTGATAAGGTGGATTAGAATTATCTAGATTTTATGTCAAGGCTTTGGGCTTTGAAGATATGTTCTGTAGCTGGGTTATGACATGTGTCAGAACAACATCCCTATATATTCTTCTTAATGCCACTCCAACATATACTATTAAACCACACAAGGGCATTAGGAAAGGTGACTCTCTGTCCCCATACTTATATTTGATCTATCTTGAGGGGCTATCAATGTTGTTAACTCAACTTTGCATAGGTAAACAGCTTCATGGTCTAAGAACAAGTAGGGGAGGACCAGCTATCTCTCATATATTATTCGTTGATGGCTCATTGCTTTTCTGTGAAGCTAATGAGCATGAATGCATGGCATTATTAGAGGCATTATATATATATGGTAAGCTATCAGGGCAAAAGGTTAACTTTCAGAAATCATCTGTAATTTTGGCTAAAAAGACAGCCCCTGAAATTAGAGATAATCTAAAAGAACTAACTAGCATTCAGAAAACAACAGGATTTGGGAAATATTTAGGCTTACCAGATCTGAAACAACATCTTTCAACTATCTATATAAGAGATTGGAATCAATGTTGAATAATTGGTACACTAAGCTGCTTATGCCTGCATGAAAAAAAAATCCTTATCAAAGCAGTGGCAACAACGTTACCTACTTATACTATGATGCTTTACGTTCCCTAATAAGTTGATCTCAAAAATCTCACGGGAATTATGAAGATTCTAGCGGACAAACAAAAGATATCAAAACAAAACTCACTCGATAGCATGGGAGACTTTAGCAAAGTCAAAATTAAAAAGGGATTAGATTTCAGAGATCTGAAGACCTTCAACAAGACTCTAGTTGCAAAAAGAATATGAAGAATGATGCATAATCTTGAGTCGACATTAAACAAAATCTACCATGCTAAATACTTTCCAAAGAAGATTATATTGGACGCTAAAGCAGGTTGCAGAACATCCCATGCTAGGAAAGGCATTTTCCAAAACATAGCTATGATCAAAAATGAATATCACTGGGTGGTTAGAAGTGGGCAAGCCATTATCATAGACAAAGACCTTTGGCTTCCACTGAATCCACCAAATTCAGCTAGGCTTAAGCCTGGTATCAGTGCACCATCCCTACAAATATCATCTCTAATTCATGATAATGGAATAGAATGGGGTAACTCTAGGCTAGTCGAACTGATACAAGATGAGGATGTTTTGCACATACAAGGTATTATGCCTAATTTGACAAGAATCTCTTGTATTAAAGAATGGCCCCATACATCTAATGGAAATTACTCTGTAAAATCGAGTTAGAGAATACTTCAAAAACTATAGCAAAACATAGTAGAAAATCTAAGTATATACTTCAAGAGGTTATGGGGAATGAATATCTAACCAGTAGTTAGGCACTTCCGGTGGAAATTCATTCACAGAGGTCTTCTAGTTGGGGAACAACTAAGAAATAGAAGGATTACCCTTGATGCTACCTGTCAAATGTGTGGTGAAGAGCTGGAAACTGTAAATCATCTTCTCTTTCAATGTAGGATAGCTAGGGAGATATGGAATCTCTCTCCAGTAGATATTCAAAATGACAATAGTGATAATGCAGACTCGCTGATGAATAATATCACAACAATGATGCAGACATATGTAATAAATACATAACACTTAGCTCCTTTTCTTGGGTGAAGGCCATGGAAAGCTCGCGATGAGATTGTGTTTCAAAACAAGAGATGGCCTATATCAGACATCATTAACAAAGTTGTATCATACATGAATCAGTGGGTTGAGGAAAATATGACGATGCAATATATACAACAAATAGAAATGTCTCGAGTTCCATCTATTTACTAGGAGGTTAATCTTCGGGGGTATAATAAATGCTATGTTGGCTCTTCATGGATTTCTGCAAATGAAAAAATAGGCTTTGGATGGATACTCTATGATGATGTATGAAGGAAAATAGTGCAGGGATCTGCCTCTACAAAGGCACTGAAAACACCTTTAGAAGCAGAGGCATTTACGCTAAGGGAAGAAGTATTTCATATGAAGAAAATGAGATAAAGCATAGTGTTCTTTCAAGGGGATAATTTGCAGCTATACTACTATCTTGGCAGGTTTAATGCAACAATTCACTTGGGCACTAATGCTTTACAAGGAGATTCCACGTACATTGGTGATATATGATGAAAAATGAATGAATGAAGTCTCTTCTCAATATCTCTTCGGATACATAAAAAAAGAAGTCAAAGTCAATGGTGATGTGGAAGAACTTGCAAAAGATGCTAGGAAAAAGGACCAAGGATACAAAATAAAATGGAGCATATAAGCGTAGAATCTTTTAAATTAAGTTTAAAGAGTAATCCATATTTAAAACGAGACAGAGAAAAAATATATATCAAATATGCTCCTCTCAAGAAAGAATATCGAGCCAGAGTTAGAGATCTCACTTTCCGATGCAGGTGGAGCTTGAGTTCGCCGGCGTCGGGATTCGCTGGCGTCGGAATCCTCTCTTTCTCCTCTGTTATGTCTTTGTCTCTCTGCTTTGCTTCTATTGTATTCTCATTTTCTTCCATTTTTTTCTTCTCTTTGAGTCTTCTCTGGCGTGGTGTATGGCGGTACTTGCGGCGAAGAAAAAAATCCTCTGAAATCTTTTCTTTTGTTATCACTGTTCTTGTGGTGTATCATACTTTTGGCACCGAATCCACAAGCCTCTCCCACCAGATCAAAAAATCCCATAGTCAGAGCCTGTAGATCTTGCAAGACGGTTGATGGCATCACGGTATGTTCTAATGGAGTCCAAATCCTTGAAAGACTTGCTAGATCTGACAAAAGTCAAGCGCTTCTTCTCTGAGATTTAAGGTTCTCTCTCCAGCTACCATTGAGGAGTTTCTTGCTCCGATTTTGCATGTCTGCCAGCAAGGGATCTTCTGGAACGCCCCTTTACTATAGATATGCATGGTGGTTCTAATGTTGGGGGCAAGATTCAAACATGGACTAATCGTAGCTTCGGCTCGACATCCTTTGAAGTCCATCAACGGAATCTACTCTTCAAGGGTCTCAATTGAAGATTTCGTAGGCCATAGTTGTCGTTCTTCTGTCGGTACTGCTCACGATGAGAGAATATGCTTCATCAGCACTTTTGTTTCCTCCTTAGTGGAGAGACCTTTTCTTCTTTCAGTATCTCCGTCCAGGCCCTCTCCGGCAAGTTCAAATGGTCGGCGATTCTACCTCTGGTCAAAAAAACACAATCTGCTTGGGTACGGTTGGTCTAGTTGGATCATTAGCGATGTCGCATCTCCTTTTGGCGTCGAAGCTAACCCTATGTCCACCAGTTTGGTGAGGTACTTATATAATCCAACTCTTTGGACCGGTTCGACGTTCTCCGCCGCTCACTCTTCACCTTCATTTTTGGCGACGGCTCTTGTTTATTACCGCTGACCGTCTCCAGTCTCGTCTCTATTATCCTTAGATGTTCTACGGGCAATAAATGTTATGGGCTCAAATCTGACAGATCAGGCAAATGGGCTTTCTAAAATTATTTTAGGCCCAATTAACTTTATCATGGTGGTAGACGTATTGTCTAAGATGTTATTATCCTCCAATTTGGAGAGCAATTTTACTAAATTGGAATATTGTATTTATTTCAAATCTAGAATATTTTCTGTTTCTTCTCTAATGGGGGTGTATGTCCGAGATAAGATTTTCAAATTTCATGTTACTCACTATTCTTGTCCGCTTTGTGAGCGTAAATGTCGACAATTTCTCTTTTTGATATGTTCACAGCCTCTCGTTCTCCATCATCTCCCTTGGGGGCCGCTGCTTTATATCATTGTCCGTGGACTTCACCGTCGATCCGCGGTCGGCACAAATCGACACACATCTTGCTTGACCAAATGTTGAAATGGGCTTAATTCTGATATTACCATTTTTAGCATGATATTTTAGATTTCGTTTCCTCCGTCATTGAGAAGGAAAACCCAAAATTACAAAATTTAGTAATTGAATTCGGTGAATTTTATCTTATTTCTTCCATAATGGAGACGCGTAGTCCGATTTTAAAATTTTTATGATTGGTATTTCAATCATACCAACGTTTTTATCATAGTCGATTAAACGAAATTGATTAAGATAGATCCCGAGAAGAGATTAAGAAGCCAAAGATCAAAATTTTCATCTTTGATGTACTTATATTTGTATCCTCCTTCTTAGAGTGTATTTTTCGGGAACAAGATATTTAAGTCTCTTATTACCTATTATCTCGGCCAGTTCTCGAGAGAGCATAATTGCCGAGAAAATGTTCAATATATGTGATCATATCGTCTTACCATCCAAGTTAAAACATAGAAGGTTTTTTTTCATCATGTGTTTTTTCGTCTCAAGATTACTACCCTTATCGTCGGTGTCATTTTCGCGTTAGAATGTCTACTAGAATTTTCCTATATTTGGCAATAATAATGATATCCAAAGATTTTGAGCTATGAGAGTTCTTTCTCGTCCTGTTCGTGATCATCTTTTTCAGGAACCTAGTGTTCCGATACTTCGGTGCAAGCATGGAGTTTTAAAACCACAAAAACTTTGGAGTTTCTAATTTGGCAATGATGTTCGTTGTGTGTGCCAATGAATCGGCATCTTCTATTCTGCACCTGCGATGGAGTAAATATATATCCTATCATAGTATCGTTTACTGCTGTTGTACTTGTGTTTTTCTTGTGTTTCTTGTTTTACTTATAATTTAAGACCACGTTTTGTTTGTTTGCCCTCGTAAAATCGGCAGGTTACTATAAATTCTCTTTAGAGGAGATATCATTTTCGATTTTTTAATGAAAATGTTTCGATTCAAAAATGAAAAAGAGTAATCTATATCTCTAAACGACGCATTTGTTGAGCTTTAGTGGGGAAATTTGTTATGGCCGAAAAAAAGTGAGATTTTATTTTATAATAGATAAATATTTAATAAATACAGACTCTGCCTATATAACTTATTATTCCCAAAAAAGCGTAGATTAAAAATGGCCTAACAAAAAAAAGAGATATAACAATTTAAATTACGTGGAAATAAATAAATAAGGCAAAACGGTTCGATTCAGTTCGGTTGGTTATTGGACTGGTCCGAACATATGTCATAACCGGTCCACTGATTCAACAGACCAAACCAGAAGAGTCTCTGGCTTCGAGTCAACTCAGTGCGCCGCCGAGAGCTTCCAAGCGGAGGTGGTGATGAGCGGGCGAGTGTGCCAACCCAACATCAAACATCCATTATTCTCCTCCACACGATAACCTTGGCCACCATTGAACAAAGCCAAAAGCATACTCGCTTGCGTAAAGGCGTTAGACCCCAGAGGCGCCGGCACAAAACCGGACGAACCGAACCGGTTTCCCCATTGAGTCAACGTCTCGTGTCGCTCGACTCTGTCAGGACCTTCACAAGCCACAAGATTGCATATCTGTTTCCCCAAGTAAACTTCCGACATGACTTTGTCTTGGCTACTAGGAGCTCCTTCCAAGGAATCGAACAAGGTTGAATAGTAATGCAGCGATTCAGTAAACCGGTCTAAGAAAACCGGTCCGTTATGGTTCGATTCTTGCTCGACCACAGTGAAAATATCCGGTTTAATCTGTTTCACGACGCCGAGGACTTTCTCTATCCCACCAGGAATCCCTAGGAGCTTGTGGAGCTCGAAAACAGAGTTAACCGCTACAGATTCGGTGTCGCTCGGTCTGAGCTCGAGCATCGAAGCGTCGAGATCGGCTAAGCTGTTGGCTACGAATCCACGGTATTCGAATTCGATATGAATAGCTTCGGCGAGCTGAGCTAATTTACAGCCAACTTCGTGAAGATGATCGGAGTTATCTGGAGCGGGAGGACCGATTCCGGTTAACCGAAAAATCGGAGGACCACCTTCTCGAAGTGAAAGGGCTTGCATAAGCGCCGGCCATTGAAGCCCTTGGTTCATTGAGAAATCAATAACGTGGACTCTCTTCTTACCTTCGAAAGCTTCGAGTATGGCTTGATTCGCCGTGAAATGAGCGAATTTGAGGTAAGGGCAGGTCTCATAGAAATGCATCTGGAGAGTATCGGACAGAGAATGATCAATATGATTCTGCGGCGGAGATAGGCGGTAGATCCGCCGTGCGAGAGCTTCGGCAAAATAGGTAGCCACTTTTCTCATGGCTCCAGCTTGAGACACAGCCAAGTAACCTATTTGCTTCACGAGAGCTTCCGCTATAGTCAGATCGTCGTTCTGGATCGCTTCCGCACAGGCCATAAGCGCGTGGACAAGACGGACACCGTTTTCTTGCGAGTCGACCAGGACTACAGCCCGAGTTAACTCAGACGCCGTCGTGGTGGGGGTAGTGGTGGTTACTATCGTATCGACGACTCCACCAATCTGCGCAGCCGTTGATGTTGATGTTGATGTCGATGTAACGATGGAATCGGGGCTCGAGCATGATTTCAACCGCTTGTTGGTCAGCTCATTCCGAACTTGATTTGACGAAGACGAAGAATCAATCGCGAATCGCTTAGAGCTCTGGTAAATCGTGTTTTCGGGAATGGCTTTCAGGTCGTAATCAGAAGCGGCGAAACCACCAATCGATGTAATGGTCGAAGAATTTCCAGCGCCAGTGAGAAACGAGTTATCAATCACCGGAGAAGGCAGAAGCGGATCTAGACCATTAGAGCCAGACGCCGGGGGATTAAGCTCCGAGATCATACTGTCGAGCCAAGAGTATAGCTCCGACGGATTGTAGTGAACAGTGTCGGTGGCGAGATGAGATAAACCGTCGTCCTGAACATTACCCATCATAGTCTCTAATTGCTCTAGTTTGAGAGCAACCTCCGCCATCTCCGACGACCTAACCTTGTAACCTAACACAGAAAGAAGATCATCCATGTTTCCACCGTCTTCCTCTTCCTTCACCGCCTTCATCTTACCTTTAGCACAAGCCCGCAAAGTAGAAGAAGAGGAAGAGGAAGGATCATGGTTAGAGAATCGAGGGTTGGGAGCTTGAAAATGATGAAGATCTCTCTTCATTCGATTGTATCTCTGCAGATTTCGGATCTAGGGTTTGCTTTTTCTTTTTTTGTTTTTGGGAGAAGAAGAAGATGAGCATGTGACCTAGGTGAAGAATCTTAACCAATCGAGCATTATGTGGGGATTGTTTTGTTTTTCACTGATACTACCACTTCAATGATCATACAATTTTATTTTATTTTATTTACTCCTATGAAATTGAAATAAAATATTTTCTTTGACAAAAAAAAATACTAAAAGAAGGGGTGATGGATGGGGCTCACAGCCAATAAACACAGCTACACTTGAAAGCTACAAGATCATGATTATTGGAGAATTGGAGGCTCTTGCATAATCATGCTATAAGGACATATGCATTGGTGAACCCAGGGGTTCACCAAAAAAATAAAAAATAAAATCAGACCAATGGAGGTTCACCACGTGGCGAACCCTTTATGATTCGGGTTCACTTCGAAGAACTCGAGAGAGCTCGGGTTCCTCGGGTTTTGTGTTTTTTTTTTTTGATTTGTGTGTGAACCCCGCATTGAACTCTCAATGCGAGTGCTCTAAGGCTCTTGCATAGAATCCGAAGCGAATACACATAAACGAATTGATTAAAATTGAAAAATCAAATTTTTTTAAAAAATTTAGAAAACTGAAAGTGTTAAAAGTGTGTATATATAATATAATATGTATGTGTGTATATATATTTTTCAATATTAACTTTTGTTACGATTTAAAAATTAAAGTTTATTTCACTTTTTATTTTTTGTTTTATATCCTCGTAATAAACCGTTCTATTTTTTATATCATTAAAATCAACATCAAATTTTAAAGTTTTACAACTATATAATTTAATTATAATTTGAAATCTCGTATATGATTTATACTATATTTTTAAGCAATACTTTTATAGATAATAAGTATATCATATAGCTTTACAAATAATAAATAAAATTAAGTATAAATATTAAGTAACTAAAGTTTTTGGATTTATTTCAAAACTAAAATTTTAGAAAATATTTTTTATAATTTATAATTTTGAAGTTTTAAAACGGAATCACAAGATTCCAACGAGTTTCCAAAACAATTTTTTTGGAAACGTCATGGAATCGAACTTCTTAAAACTTCCAAGAGCTTCCGATTTTGATTTCAATTCTAAAACGAGAAGCGGACATCTAATCGAAGAGTTTGTGCTATCTCTGAAGCACACATACAAATATTATTGTTTCTTTTTAGTAAGATAACTATTACATATTTAAGGTACCTTTATTTAAACAAAAGAAAATTAGTTATATGGACCTATTATGTTGGTATGATCTTGGAAATTCAGCTATTTCATTTAGTTACCAATTCAACTAGAGATGAAACAAATACTAGTTGTAAGAGATGTTAACATTATTTTATCACTTTTGATTTTTTTTTCTTTTTGGTGTTTTTATACTTTAAAAATGTTTTATGTGGTTCTCTTATAAAATTTAAAACTAAAGTAAAATTTTGAAATATTTTTTAAAAGTTTTAGTTATTTATTGTTGCTATTATGCACTTGTTACAAATCACTACAACTATATATGACTTCGAAGATTTAAAAGATTTATTAAAAAAATTAGAATTTTTTTCTAATCATGCTTTGGTTTCTTTTTTAATAAAAAGATTAACATTTTTTTGTTATTTTGACTACTAATTTTTTAAAATCGCATCAAATAAGTTTTTTGTTTTCAATATAATCATTAGAAAATAATATTTACAATTCAACTATTTCACTTATTTCTAGATTTACTTTTTCTTATAAATTTTTAGTTAAATATTTTAATATCAACTACTTAGTTGTTTACAAAGGATGCGGACATACAAATTTGAAAATAATAATAGATTTGATAATATAATAATATAATAATTTATCGATTTACAATTTTTGTGCAAACATTTTATAGACGTTTATGATTTTTTGAAATTTTTATATTCAATGTTTAGTTGTATTATTTTAAAATTTTATTCTGTAAACTTTGTTATATATATCTTTAATTTGGATAACACGTTTATTTTGATATAATTGATATAAATATTTCTTTTTCTGAATTTTTTGATTTTGGTAATCTTTCCCTTTTCAAAATTTTTAGTTAATTGATTTTTCCTTTTTAATGCTTTTAATAGTAGTTAACAAAAATATTCATTAATGGTATTCATGTAGTCCACCCCACCAATTTTTAATCTCATTTAAATTCACGTCACAAATAACATATAAAATTTTACACTATTGAGTAAATATATAACTACTATACAATTGTGATGGAGTTACATAAAACTACCATACTATTTTGATGGAGTTACTTAAAACAAGGATTTGACTAAAAGATTCACAAAGTATAATATTTTTGTTATAAATGTTTATTATATATTAATGCAATATACAATTTTTATTTTCAAAAATGATGGTTTAAGTATGTTTTAGTTTTTCCAAATCTTAAGTTGTGGGACAAAATTTAAAACGTTACAACACAAAAATTTGTGTGAACTCTGTTATTATATTATTATTATTGAAATTGAAATACAACATAGTTTATATGTTAAACAAATAACTGCATTGATAATTTTTAAAATGTTAGTTATAGTAACAGTTTTATATATTTTTAATACAGTTTTATAGTTTTCAACACCAATCAAATTTTTACTATTAAAATTAAAATCACAGCCACAATTTTCAACAAATTATCAATCAATCGTTAACATTCTGCAAATTTGTAAACTTTTAACATGCATGTAGGTTAATATAATTCTCTTATATTTGAAGAAATCCAACTTCCATCCATTCTTTGAGTTGTTTGTGATGCAATACTCGTGGTTTACAAGATCTGATGGAGTAGTAAACTTTCGTATATCTAACTAAAATGTTGAATTTAAACAGACATTTTTATTGCAGTGGATTTATTTTTCTACAAGACTTGGTTTTAAATGTTGAAGAAAGCATCAAAAGAAAAGAATCATTAAACTTTTGTAAAGTCTTTAAAATACATGTTTAAGGCTTTTCAGTTGACTCTTTTAATGGAGATGAAGATGCTTTTTCAGTTGATAATTAAATTAACTTCAAAAGCTGAACTGAGTTCATGATACTGTTTAGTTCCCAGGTTCTGTAGTATTAATAATACAACCATGTCTTGGGTTTAAAAAGTAGAATAACATTGACAGAATTTGATAATAAATGAATTTAATAGATTATTGTGTTACTTTTCCAGCAAATTTTAACCCCATCCACCAAAAACATAAATATAAATTGAGTACCGTGAGAGGAAAAAATTGAGTACCGTGAGAGGAAAAAATAGTGATTTATGGTTTAACAATACTACTCCATTTGTTTCGCAAAAAAAATTCATACATTTTTCACATATATTAAAAGAACTATTAAAAAGTTTTACATACATTTTATTAATGCTTTAAATAAATTTTCCAATTAATATGTTAAAATAATGAGGTTAAAATCAGAATTTCGTTTATAAATTTGAATCGAAAATGTGAAACAACACTTTTTATAAAACAAAACTAAAACTTCAAAACGACAATTTTAAAAAACTGAGAGAGTAGTAATTAGCGGTAACTTTAAAGTTTTGTATATTCAGTTTCATATTTCTAACAAAAAGATTCTGTAATTGGGATTTGTGAAATTATCGCACCTATGCGTTTCAATTTCCGAGTTTCTATTCTCTAGCATACAAAAAAATGTAAAATAGGCCTATTTTCTACAACGTCACTTAAATATGAAAATTTTCATCAAAGATCCAACAATTATGTGAGAGGAGCAAGTGGGTCAGTGGTTGCACCACCTCTGCATCCATCTCACGAAACCAGGGTTCGAACTCTGCACCTACCTCTAGTGAGAGGAATTATTTGCCACTAGGCTACGATGACAAAAAAAAAACCAACAATTGTATTCTGATAAAGTTAATTGTATTAGTGTATTCGATTTTTTTTTTAAATTGAAATAGCTGAACTAGGCATATTGTTAGTTAGTGAACATGCTAATATACTATTACTGTCAACATCTAAATACAATACAACTATCAGTTAAACTATGTAACATTTTAAAAAAACACTGGAAGTTTTTAAACTATGATAGTTGTTCGTATGGAAGTAGTTTTTAGGATGAACAAAATTTAACCTTTCCTGATAAAGGAACTAATAATTGTAGGGAGGTTTTAAAATTTTAGTTACAAAAAAAAGATTCCGATAAAAAAATATGTTACGAAAAATGGGATGCAAGTCTTCTATTCTATTAAAATAGAATAACTATTTTATCTATTACATGTCATAATATGACCATTTAATTAATTACATATGACATATTTAATTATTTATATTAATCAATTAAATATATAAAATTTTTAGAGAATCTTAGTAATCAATAAAGATATTAATAATAAATAAAATTTAAATAACTACAATTTTGAATTTTATGATTAGTTATAACAAAATATGCTGAGGAAATATCTAATAAAATCTTATTAAATTTTAAATATATTTTATTAAAGACTACATTAATTATTTTTGTAATTAGTAATATAATATTATCATAAATTAGTGTTAATTAAAACTTTATTATAAAAACTAGAAATTTTTAGATAAAATAAATTTCATAATTATAGTCTATATTATATTAAATAGAAGTATCATATGAATTAAATATAAAATTATATTAAATAGGTAAATTAATCTATTTTGTTTTTTTAAAAATTTTTTTATTTAAATAATTTATCATTCACCATTAAAACGGGTTAAATTTTGCAAACCATGTAATATTATACAAAATGCAAAATTAATAACATATATTAAATTTTTATAACTACAACTATATTTCTGTTTGATTATTTCAAATTATGAATTTATTGTACCTAACTCAAAAATTTAATAATAATAATAAATAAAATATATAAAACAAATCACTATATATTATTAATGTAATACGACAATTTAAAATGTTTATAATAATATTAAGGTTACGTATTTTTAAAATAAAAAAATAGACGCACGTTCGTGCGGGTTAAGCTCTTGTTATACTATTAAAAAAGAAGCACACAACTTTTTCATGTGTGATTTTTTAAAATTGAATATGTCTTATAAGTTTTATTAAAGGTATCTAATGAATCTAATGAATTAAAAGAAATAAAGCATACTAAAATTTGTGTATTTGAATATTTTAACAACATATGTGAATATTTAAATACTCTTTTTACATAATCATTATCGAAATGGTGAGCCAACACAATTTAAAATCATCATCTTTTACTAAAATTTAAATATAGTTTGTTTTTAACTTCAAAATAAAAACATAATTTATTAAAAGTAATTCTATTATAATATTAATATTTTTAAAATAAAATTTGTTAAAAACACAAAAAATCATAAAAGTGATAATTTTTTAAAAACTTTTAAATTTATAAAATAATTTACAAACTATAAAATTTGAATTTAGTCATCTAGTGTCTTTTAAAAAAAATAATATAACGGATTTTGTTTCACAGTAATTCAAGTATCATATATTATTCGAACCGAACATATATACGAGGAAACCTGAAAACCAGAATAGATATTATACGAATCGAACCGAGTATACTAGGAAACCCAAAAACTTACAAATCTAAACCCGAACCCGAAATTCGATATATTAAAAATCTAAAAATTTTGAATCTGAATCCGATCTTGAATATGAAACACGAAACAACCGAAAATTCGAACCCGAAACTTGAAAAATCCAAATATGATCACTCATAAATTAAACAAATAAAACTAAAAAAATGCACGCGCAATGGCACGAGACAAACTTTAATTCATTTTATCACTACTGCTTTCCTTTTCAATTACATTGCTAGTTATTTTTATTTGTTTCTAAATACGTAAATTCAAATTATTTATCAGAACAGTAATGATATTATACTTAGAGCATCTTTAATGGTACTCTATTTTTCACTCTAAATTCTATATTTGAAATAGAATGAGCTCCAATGGTACTCTATATCTCCTCTCTAAAAATAGAGAAATAAATAGTGTTACTTCAAATATAGAGTAACACTATTCATTTCCTCTATTTTTAAAGTAGAACTTTTTTATTTACAAACTAAGCATTAACTTTTATATGTTTTTAATTTTTATCGAATAAAATTATATATTATATTTTTCGCTTTTAAATGAAGTTATACTAACAAAAATTAATTATTTAATTAGTTAAAATTTTAAAATGCACTAATGACAAATATTAAATAAGGAATACAATAACATGATAAATTGAAAATACAAAAAAAGAATAAAAGACTTAAAATAATAATTAGATAAATTTATTGTGATTTAATAAACTGGTAAATCGTTTCCAGATCACCAAGATCATTAAAATATATGTTTAATTTTAATAATTTTGTAATTTTATTAGATAATTAACATAAAATAAAATATAGAAGTGAAATTTAAATATTTTAAGTTGTGGGTTGTACAATAAATTAACAAACAAAAAGAAAGTGAAATATATTTGGAATATTCCTTTTTTAGAGTAAAAAATAGAGTAAATAATTGGAGCAAACTCATATTCTATTTTTAGAGTAGAATATATTTAAAATAAAAAATAGAATGAACCAGTGAAAATGATCTTACATGGAACAAGAAACCCGTTTTAAAGCCAGGGCAAGACAACATCCGTGACCGTCAACGTAAAATCATTAAAGCCGAGATTCCCATACTAACGACGTTACTAACCTCATCCGATATAAAAAAAAATACTAAAGATATATACGTACGTACACTTCGGGAAACCCAAACTGACAGCACGTGATAATTCCACGTGGAAGAGGTCCCACCATCCATTGAAGGTGAAGCTTTCAATAACTATACCCCGATCAAACTAATGGTCCCCACAATTCATGTATTGTCACACGTGTCTTATTTCTTCTTATCTCTAAACGATAGGGCTTTAAAGTCTCTTGACGGCCGTTATTACGGATCCTATTTTCTTTGCGTCTTTTCTATTTCATCTCTATCTATTTTAAAAACTTCCTGTTTACAATTTTACAAGTTATAATTATGTGATGTTACGTCACTTCTTTCTTTTTATTAATATTAACTAAATCTTTTTGTTACTTTTCTTTGCGGAAATC
Source organism: Anastatica hierochuntica (assembly GCA_900406275.1). Taxonomy (NCBI): domain Eukaryota; kingdom Viridiplantae; phylum Streptophyta; class Magnoliopsida; order Brassicales; family Brassicaceae; genus Anastatica; species Anastatica hierochuntica. Next base: position 28,245 of record OVAN01003037.1, read on the forward strand.
GTGTTCTTTTTTATTGTTGTGCAGAATGCAGATATCTCTTATATAACTTTATAGCTATTATGATCACAAATTATGAACAAAAATATTGTTTTATAGAAAACACAAATTAAAAATAATATAAAGATTATATATTTTATAAGTTGTCGTATTCTGTTGAATGCATTACTAAGAGTATCTCTAACCCTACCCCATTTTTCTCTCTAAAATCTATTTTGAAGTAAAATTTTCTTCAATCCTACTTCATTTTCCACTTCAAAATGGAGTAATGAGCGACAGTACTCCATATTTGGAGCAACTCCATTTTTTACTCTATTTGGAGTTGAATTTTTTTATTTATAAATAGATCCTTGAATATTAATTCTTTCTACTTTATATTTTTTTGATATAACAATAATTATTTGTGTTAATATAACTTTCAAAATTTTAGTTATTGTTATAATCTTACTTTTGTTAAAGTTTGATATAACCTTCTAAGTTTGAAGATATATATTTTTTATGACTATACATTTCTATATAACTTTATTATGTGTTTTTCAAAATGTAATTAACTATAACATATAGTTAACTATAAATATGAAATAATTTGTGAAAATTAAATAAAAATGGCAAAAATATTGAGGATTTAAAATTTTCATTTTGTTAGGGTATATATACAGATTTGAGAAAAATATAAATGAAAATATAAGGACCAAACTAATTTGATTATTGAACTTTTTAGTTTGATTTTGAATTTTTTAACAATTGAATTTTTTGAATTTTATTTTTGAGAGTTGGAAGAGAAGCTCTGTCCAAATATAATATGATAATAAAATTCGGTTCCAAGAGTTTCTTGGTTGTTTTAGAGATATTATTAAATATAAAAAATCTCATTTTTCACTTTGGAATGGACTAATCTATTACTTGTAAGAAAAATATGTTAATGGTGATAGTTACATAAAAATATTTGTAATGTGATTTCTTTTATTTAATGAATGTTTTAATTAAAATTAATTTTATAATTTATGGGAGTTTTTTTAAAATAAAATAAACAGGATCAATTTGTAAATTTTATAATTTGAATGTATTAATAGCAAATTAGAAATAGAATCTATTTAGAATATTTCATTTTTGGAGTAAAACATGAAGTAATACATCGGAGTAAAATCTAACTTCATTTTGCTGTTATTCCATAATGGAATAAAAAATAGAGATATAGAGTGAATGTTAAAGTTTGTTGTAATTATGTTAAAGGTAAAAAAAATTAAAGATAATATATGCCTCTATTTATGTAATTATGTCATGTCTAGTTGCATGTTTCATAAACTCCACCCATTAGTCTAAACTCAAACTAACGTTGGTGGCTTGGCACAGAGGGGTTTGTCAAAAATCATCTAATTTGTTGTAGATTGTTTGTATCACAGCTCAAGTGATTGTCCATATAAATAGAAAATTTTCCAACTCTTGTTTCTAAATGCTGGTGAAGACTTGGCATGTGTCCTATGGCATCACCCACCTTTGATATTTGCAAAGTGCACCATGCCTTGCATTCATCTTTGGCGAAACGTCAAAAATCTGAAGGTCAATTTTTTTTTAATTAGTTTTGCCCTTAATTCTTTAAGTATTTGAATGGATGATGTTGACTATTTACTTGGTTGATTGCACAAGCACCTTAAACTGCTTTGTTATTTTTTGTTTGTCAGTTAGAATTTCAAGCGATGATATAGTATAATTGGGAGAAGAGGAATGAACGGAGGCGTCGTCAAACACAACATCCATGATCCATATGAATCGTAGACCTCGTCGGCGTCATTAACAAATCTGTCCGAAGTTCAATGCAAGATTAATGGAAATGCATGTACAACAACAGACACATAAGTGGTGCTTACGCTAAATAACTAATTTTAATGCACATATACTTTTTTTCCTTAAACGTAATCATAAGCAACATATTTTTATTATCATTATTATAGTACCCAAAGAATAATTTACAAATTTCACTTTTTGTGGTTTGTATCACTCGGATTCTATTTTGAGTGATAACAGATTTAAACAAAGATAACAAATTCGTTTAAATAATATTGTCTAACAATATATATCCTAACATCTTTTTGTGACAAAAGATATTGGTTGATTAATTTTAATTTTTTATGATAATTGAATTAAGATTCCAGTAATCTAGATATATTGATTACGAGTTTAAACTCAATAAATCTGATATTGTACTAAAATTATACTATAATCTAGATATAGTGAATTATTGTAAAGATGATACGTGCAAAGCTTCTCATTTATTGTATTACCAATTTTTTAAAGAACATGTCAAAATTTTTTTTTATATTAATAAAATAATAAAACTTCGACAATGATAATATAAATGAATTGACTTATAATTGTATCATTGCTTCGTATATGATGTAAATATATGGTACGATAAACTCAATTTTATTTTGAAATCGAATCGACAAACCATATCTTTAATACGTTTCA
>OVAN01003038.1:0-30701 GCA_900406275.1 Anastatica hierochuntica
GAGATTAGTACTAAGTTTAAGCTATAACCTTAGAAACTAAAAGCTTAGAGAATCCACTCTTAAAAAGAAAAAGAAAGAAAGAATCCAAGTGATTAGATAGTGGCTCTTGAATTTAAAAGAAGGTTAGTAGCTTAGAAGTTTAAAAGCTTAAGAATCTCTAGTTTTCTACAAAAGAAAAAAGAATGAGTGAGTTTGGTTCAATAAAAGTTTATGGTTTCTAGATATAGGATGGGTAGTATATCAAGTAAGTTTCTAGATCCTTAGAAAGCAATGGAGTGGGAAAAATTAGAGGAAGTAAATGTTTTGTATGCGTAAATTGTTCGGCTACCACGTTGCTTTTGCCTTGTCTTCCACTACTTTGTTTGAGAGAAACCACTTTAAATCGAGAGAACCCTATTATTTTCACACTTCTTTACATAAAACCCTTCTTTGTACTCCAAACCGAATGGATAAGATGCATTGCCTATAGGTAAAGAACTCGCGCCTAAGCTTAATTGAATGTAAAAATGAATTGGCGATGGGGTAGTTTATGGATGTTTAGCTTAGATTCTAAGAGTTGGTTTTGTGATGATCATGGAGAAGTACTTAGGCTCTTAGATGATCTTTGCACAACTTTACTTGTTCTGAGGACATTGGGAATAAGGAATTACTTTTCTTATCTTGATTTTGAGTTCCCACTTGCAAACCTCATTTCCGTGTTTGATCTTTGTTGTTTGCTTAAGGATAAGCAAAGGACAAGTCCGGGGATGTTGATGTGTATATATTTTCATGCAAATTTTGATGCATTTTAGCTTAGTTTCATCCACATTTAGGTTGTAAATATCGCATATAAGTCTTAGAATGTATAAGTTTAAGTCTAGAGTCTAGTTTAGGAACATATTGCATTTGCATACCACTTTCTTTGCATTTGTAGGTGCAACTTCAAGAAGAATTCATGGAGCCTCTAGAGGTGAATCTAAGGTGGAAATTGAGCTAAAAACCTATGACAAAGGAATCTAAAAACTATGGAAGAAGTTGGGATCAAGCAAGGCATCCAAGAGGAGAAAGAAGACACAAGAAGCTGCCAAGAGGTCTTGCCATCGACCCAGAGGTCGATCACTGTTGACCTCTGGGTCGATGGTAGCCTCCCTTGGCAGCCTTGCTGTCCAAAGTGAGCCACCATCGACCCAAGGGTCGATGGTAGCTTCCCTTGGGTCGACAGCAGGCAACGTTGACGAAAAAAACCCTTTTTAGGGCATTCGCACTCCTTCCTTTAGTATATATACCCCCTCTTAGCCTCCAAGAACATATATTCTACTCTTTTATCAACTTTTCAACACTTTTATTTATGTTCTAAGTTGATTCTCTTGATATTTAAGATCAAGGGTCTCTCTTTATACTTTTGTATCTCAAATCTTTTATCTATTAAATCATGTTTATGTTTCTCATCTTTTCTCTCTTCTCTCATATGATGTGTGAGTATCTTTTCTTGGATTTTGGGAATGGTAGATTTGAGATGATTTGTGGTTAGGGAATAGTGTTTAGTGATAGATAGGACTTAGATCTCTATGGTTTAGGTGTTCTTAATTCTAAATCTAGGATAAAAACTAGATCTTGACATGTATACATTCCACGCCCGAGAGGTGTTCGATGAAATTTCTAGGAGAACCTAAAGTATGCCAAACTTAGCTTAGAGCAATGAGAGTTGATAGCTAGAGAGTTTGGTGACAAAGTGAAATGATTCTTAATGATTTCTTGCTAAATGATCAGAACAAACGTGAGTTGAGTGAAATATGTTAGCTTGCAAATATGAATTTTAGCCATGTGAGTGATATTAGATCAAGCATTGATTCTATAGTCGTGAGGTTGAATTCTTGTTGATTTCTCTTGTTACACGATCACCATTACCTAGCTACTAAATCAGATCAAATCAATGACTATTTCCCAAGATCCATCTTTATCTTATCGCCTTTATTTGCTTATTTATTTAAGTTTTTACTTATGCTTTACTTTATGCTTTACTTTATGCTTTACGTTTATGCTTTACGTTTATGCTTTACTTTCCTTGTCTACTTATGCTTGATTGATTTGATTTCCTTTAAAACCCCTTTCCTTATTCGCTTAGCTTAAGAACGATTGTGTATTCTTAAAGTTTGGACTTTTCTAGCTAAGGTTTTCTCCTTGTGATTCTACCCCTAAGTACTATAATAGCATATCCGTGCACTTGCGGATTGTGTGATTGTTAGGTAGTGGGCTTATAAATTTTAAAGCTTCGTTTTCTTTTGTTTGCAAAAACGTTCGCGCAACAACAAGCAGGAGTTAAAAACGACAAGGGGCATAATGATTCGGCCTAGAACACAACCACTAAGGTAGATCCTCTCTACTTTCTAGATTCGAGATTCTATGCTTATTATCTAGAGACTTTGACTTTCGTATGACCTAAAAATAATAAACATGCATTAAAACAATCAAGACTGCTTGTTCACGATTCTAAGCCGATCCAATTTCGTTGCCTACTTAGAAAGGCTCATCAAATAATAGATTCAGTGGTAAGTCAAGGTTTTGGAATGCAAGCGAATATAGATCTATTCACAAACCAGCTTCGTATGTGAACAACATTATCATACAAGCAAAGATGATAACGTTATTGATAAAACCTAATCGACTATTAATCCTATACAAGTAAACTCATTGACTCCTTGTAATCTACTGTCTAACATGAAAAATTATTGATTAAAAATGTAAAAACGAAATCAATCATGGCAGCAAGCATTCATATCAAATCAAAGGAGAGAGGAGAAGATAAAACCGAGTTTATGGAAGAATAGATGTTGTATTGAAGGTGAAAATGGATCTTAGGAGGCTACAAGGGGCACGAACCCGAAGGGTGTCATCCCTTCCTCCTTAGGAACTTATTCGATCTAAAACCTAAACAACTATCTTAAAAACAAAATCTAAAAGCAACTACTTATAATACATTTCCTCATTAGGTCAAAAGTGTGAAATCGGGCCTTTAAGACCACTAAATGTTGGGCTTCGTGTAAAGAGGTATTGAGTTGATATCTTGGGAATAAAAAGGCTTGGAATAGATCTACTTGAGTTTGGAGAATGTATGGTTCGAAACCCAAATGGTCTTCCTTTTATTTGGCCTTTCTACGCACTCTTCATCTGCGAGACAACTCGACCATTCTTCAGTAAAATTAGTGTAACTCTTTGTCCACTTCTCCAAATGATGCGAGACCACCTTTATCCGAAATCTAATTCAATTTTCTAGCTCACGTAAAAATATCATCAAAATCCATTCAGTGAAAGGCCTTCATCTCGGATGATAATTCTGATACTCAGAAATTGTTGAGAAACAGAGTTTGCTCCAATTAGCTCCTCAAAGATCCAAATGTAATTGGTTGACCTGAAATAACTTGAAATACCAAAAATAGAGGAAGACTACTTCTAATATTTGAGAATTGCATTAAAAAACAAATAAAACATACTAAAATATAAAGGAAAAATGGTAAAATAATGGTGTTATCAATCACTTTGCTACCTCCAAGACTGTTTCGAAGGTACTACAAACAGAATTTTGGTGACCTACATTGTTTAACGACATCCATGATTTCATTTTCAAGTGCGATGCCTGTCAGAGAAAAGGCAATAACAACAAGAGAAACGAGATGCCTCAGAACTTCATCGTGGAAGTTGAGGTACGTATTTGATGTATGGGGTATTGACTTCATGGGAACAGTACCACCATCCTATTAAAATCAATACAATTTGGTTGTTGTAGACTATATTTCCAAATGCGTTGAGGCGCCGGCCAGCCCTACAAATGACGCCAAGGTTGTCTTAAAGATGTTTAAATCATTGATCTTCTCGCGGTTTGGAGTTCCCAGAGTCTTCATTAGTGAAGGAGGATCTCATTTCATCAACAAGTTGTTTGAGAGTATGTTGAAGAAGCACATAGTTCGTCATTAGGTAGCTACACCTTATCATCTTCAGACTAGCGGAAAAGTTGAGATTTCCAATAGAGAGATCAAGGGAATCCTGAGATGACAGTAGGCAAGACGCGGAAAGAATGGGGTGTGAAGCTTGACGAAGCATTATGGGCATACCGCAGTGCATACAAGACTCCTTTAGGTACCACACCATATCATGTGGTCTATGGGAAGTCTTTTCACTTGCATATGAAGTTAGAATACAATGGTTTTTGATCAACGAAGTTGATGAATTTCGACATCAAGCTAGCAATTGAGAAACGGATGATTCAGATCAACGAACTCGATGAGATACGCCTGAATGCCTATGAGAAAAGGAGGATCTACAAGGACAAGACTAAGGCATTCCATGAAAAGAGAATCATTCGATGCCATTTTGTTGTAGTAGATCAAGTACTTCTAGTTAACTCAAGTTTTAAACTGTTTCCAGGAAAGCTCATCGCGCTGGTTGGGACCATTCGTAATTGCTGAAGTACGATCATATGGAGTTGTTGTTCTCGAGAACAATCGACAGAAATTCATTGTGAATGGCCAGAGATTAAAGTCATATTTTACAGACGCGCCACCTGAGGAAGGAATTCACATTCCTTTGAGGGATCCACTCTGCCGTCGTATCGTACCACAATCAGGCTCGTGACTTTAAATAAGCTCTCAGTGGGAGGCAACCCATGTGAAAATCTTGGCAGAAAATCAAGGATCCACCGATCTTTGTCATGGATCTGGCGATCCTTATCAAAAAAGCATGATAAAACGCGACAACAACCTTATTTCTCCCAGGTTCCTTTTCTCTTTCTCTCTGAATACCAATTCGCTACAAACTCCTAAAATCCTCAAATATTCACCAAACTGAGTGATTTTTGGGTCTAAATCATCTAGTTTTTCACCCTCATTCATCCTATGTGATCAATTTTCGCTGAATTGAAGGTATGTGCATGAAATCTCTCCTTGAAGATTCAACACTATTAAGGAAAATTTGGGAACTTTTTTTTTCATTTTTTCTTCGAAATTGGTTTGTCAATGATGATATTTACATTATAGATGAAGTTAGGAAGTGGAATTGCACTTGGATTACATGTTTTGATGATTGTATTTGGTGATTTTGTGATTTGAATGTTCTAGACACCTGGAGTTTGCGAGGACGCTTGCAATTGTCATTTTTCCTTGATTTTTGATGCTCTTATTCTTTAGAGGCAAGCATATAAACGATCTTGATGTGTTTTGATGCTTGGTTGTGACGATTTTGATGAATTGCACTTGGGCATTTATTACAAAACGAAAATTGTTTGAAGTGGCTTGTGTTTTTGTTGTTTTGAATTGTTTGGTGAGTGATTTTGTTGTCTATGTGCATGATTAGATGCATGAAAATTGCTCTTATGATAGAGTTGATAATTTTTCGTATTTGGGTTTGATTGGATAACTACTAACTTGCTTTCAAGTTTGTTTTTCTGGGAAGAAATGGGAAAGAGAAAGGAGGGCACACATGTGAAACCACCTCAACATGCACTTGTACTTCCGAGAAGGTTCAGAAAGACGGATTGCGGCCATCCCGCACAAAAGAAGGTGACAAGTTCGATGATGAGTTTTTGGCGGACTTAATGCATATCGAGTTCTCTATAACTCGCGCTATTGATGTTGCTCTTCTCGACCCATAGGGGATCCGAGAAGATGTGTATGATCTATTTCATAGGATGGGAATAGGAAGTCTGCTGGAGCTACGAGAGCACGTCTATCCTACTCTTTTTCATGAGTTCTTGGCATATGCACGTCTTTTGTTTGAGGATCCAGAGAACGACCTTCCTTCTCAGGGGACATTTTGTTTCATAGTGCAGGAACGATTTCACTCTATGTCTCTTGCTGATCTTTGCAGGATCTTTGGTTTCACGGTGGGACAAGTTTCTTGGGTCCTTATTCTATGGTGTTGCCATGAGTTTTAAGATTTTCTTGCTGCAGGGCGTTTCGTTTCCAGGAACGCCAAACAGTTACGCATCCACAGCGCCGTCCTCCACCTTGAAGTCAAGATTATCAGTTCCCACATCTATATGAAGGCCTCACACGCTACAGTGACCAATGATGAGTTGGGTTTGCTTTTTGTTGGCGTTAGGCATATGTGGACTGAGGGAGCACATGTTGAGTACCCAACGGCTAGTGACATGAACTTGGGAGTGGTTTTAGCTTAGAAATTTTCCTACTATAAGGTGTTAGCTCCAAAGAAGAAGTTCTTTGTCGCGGGAGGTATAGTTACTCGTATCCTTCGTAACGTGGGTGTTCGTTTCACATGACAATAGAAGGTGGAATTCAAAGCTCCACAGAAGAGTTTCACCCACCCACATGAGATGTCTTTCTTTGATGGGAAGCAACTCGCTGATATCTGCATCTTAGCTTCCCCTTGGAAAGGGAAGATCGATGATTCCAGGCCTTTCATCTACCATTTTCAGGATCGTCAGCAGCAGTCTCTATACGCTTCGTGTCTTGACTTGACCTCTCTTTCTGATATTGCAGGTGTTGAGTTCCTGTCTCCAACCGTCAGTCTATGCCCATGCCTTCTTTCTTTCAAGAAGTGATGCGCATGTCCTTCTCAGACACCCATTTACCTAGATGAGGATGATGATGCTTATTATGAGGCGCATATGCTTCCACCTCTGGTATCCATTGATTTCTGATATTGCAGAGATGTTCTTGGAAGATTTCAGTCTTATGAGCTTGATCCACTACTACCTCCTGCATTTTCTGATACTGATTTCAGAGCATGGACCGTGCATAGCCAATAGAGGACCAATTCTCTTATGCTGAAGATTGGTAGAGGGATCACCAAGATTGGACGCCTAGTTGTTTTCACTTCTCGCCCTTCTGTATGGGGCGATGTTGTTAGGAGTGCATATGCTGCAACTGATGCAGATGATTCAGATAGTGATGACAACATGCAGAAGGCAGCGCAGGGAGCTGGCCCATCTTCTCAAATCTTGGAGGAGATTCTGGCTAGGAGGAGTGAGAGGTGCTCGAAGTCGCGCATAGACCGTGAGGCGATTGAGGCTGGCAGACGCTAAATATCCACACAGTAGACTTTTCGTTTCTTTTTCTTTTCTTTTCATTTCTATTTGGAATTATTTTGATCTATTTGTACTTACTCATTCTCTGGATTGTTTCACACGAAGACGGTATGAGATAAGTCTAGTGGAGACTACTTATGTTTTTCTTTTCTTTTGATGTGTTGTTTTGAGTTAGTTTTTATCTTTATTGAGTTAGTTTTATGGATGCTTGCACTTTATGATGATCTTTAATATTACTGGCTTTGTGCATTGTGCTTTATCTCTATTCATATTGACCATTTCATTTGAGTTGTTAGCGCAGGCAATCCAGAAAATCTCATGACCAAACTCCCCGCCATAAATCTTTGGAACTCAAGTTCTTGTCTGGATTGTTTTAACTCTAATTATCAAAATTACTAATGAGCCTAATTTCTCTGAATCAGGGACTTGAAATCAGGAATTCAGAACCAATCATTCAAGATTACATCCCCCATTTTTTCTAATCTTTTTCGGTAATTCTGAGTGACCATACTCATTTTTAGTTTGGCACCATACCTTAGCCCTATCTCACTTGAATCTCCATGCATTTCTCATTTATCTTGTCTGCACACATGTGCAAAAACATTGGAGATAATAGAATATACATGATCCTCCTGATTACATAGGTAGGATTGAACTTTAGGTGGTTTAGACAAAATCATGAGTGTCTAGGAGACGGTGTTGGGTAATTTAAAATCCTAAGATGGTTATGGTTTCCACTCTTCATGTTGTATGGGTGTTTTGCTGATCTAAAATGTTTCTGTAATGCTATTTTCCCCAGATTTTCAAAAAAACCCAAAAATTCATTTTTTTTATTTCGTATCTGGGAAAGAAAATCAGTATTTATTTGTTATCTTATTGTTTAAAATGCCCTGAAGATTGCACATGTTTGATTTGATGCATGAGTTAGTGGTTTCTGCTTAGTAGTTAGTGATCATTGTGATCAATATACTCTCTCTTCTATGATTTTGCAAAATGTCTTGCATCTTGACACCATTGGGAATCCCCAAACACCTTAGCCCTACCACTAAAATCCATTTCGTCACCTAGCCCATTATTTTTGATCTAGAGTTTTTTGGTGAAAAGACTCACGCTTTTCTGAACGATTGTAGAGAGTTAATAACATGAATGTTTGATCCATTGCTTTTTGTGTGATCATTGGTCTCTGTGGGTTCTATCCCGAACCACTACAATGTTCATATATGTGCGCTTGCAGTTGGTTATTCGGGTGAAAATCTGAGTGAACAATACTTCTACGACGATCCGGACATGATATGATTTTCTTTTTCTCCAATTTTCTTAATTCCCAACTGAATTACTACGAAAATTAAATTTTAAGAATTTAAAAGCATTAATTAAAAATGTTACAACACCCAAAAAGAACAAGATGTATTACAAGATCAAAAAAAAATCTGGACAAAATAAAACGAAAAGAAATAAAACATATGTGTTGCCTCTCATAAAGCGCTTGTTTAAAGTCTTTTAGCTAAACTCCTAGACCATTTAATTGGGAGATGGATCGCCTATGGAAATCATTACCATTTAGGTGTTGTCAATGTCTACAAGATATAGTTTGAGGCTGATAACTCGAGTTTTCAATCGATAACTAACCGAAGCGTATAGTAAAGTACAATGTAGTACTGTGGGATCAAATCCTCAGAGACCAAGGTCATACGTAGGAAAATAGAATCAAGTACAAACTAAGGTGATAAGAATAATTCTTTTGAGACTATTTAAGTTAGAAGCAGAAAATGTAAGCCAGTAAAACAAAGAAAGCAATGAAATCGAGGATAAAGACATTGGGCATAGGGAATTCGCAGGGAAATCAAGTCATTATTCCGTATGATAAATTGATAAGGGGAAAGTATTAAGAACCATCTTGAACTCAAATCACTAATATATATCAATTCATTTTTGTAGCGCTAACTCCCTATATTATAGAATAGTAAAGACTAATTTTTGTTGAATTTCAGATTCCAAACATGCATTAGAGTCGAGTTGGATATGTTCACAATGCGCAATAACATCAACTTTCGTTGGTTAATGACACTTTCCTCATCTAATCGCTTGTTCATACATTTAATCAAAAAATTTTGGGGCGTTAAACAACCTAGGATTAGAAACTAGGCCGCAAGTTTAATTTCACCATTAAACATGGTGAAAGATGAAGATGTAATGGATAAATCCCTAAATTGAGTAACCTAACATCAACTAATCATGAAATCTCCTTGTGAGGAATCCTAAACACAATTAAAGAACTACTCACACATATTCTTAAAACATTCACAAGATAAGTTCATGGAAAACATATTGCCATCAAATAGAATAATATAAAAAGAGTTCAAAAATCTTCTTTAATTCGAAGTACATAAGAGAAATAATCTCCCTTGGATTAAAAAGCTCCAATTCTCCTTTAGAAACTCAATATAGTATAATAGAAACTAATTTTTCGTCTTAGGTTAATAACAAAAGGTTCTCGCTTCTTTTTGGTCCTAAAGAAAACAATTCATACAAAAAGGAAATTTCATATCTGAAATGGGGCAGAAAATTGATCGATTAGTATTGCGACCGATCGATCCCAAGTTGCCACAAATTCCTGATTGATCGAGCACAGTTCTGGTCGATATATCGTATTTTACCGAGTTGACTCGTTCTTCATATCTTCATCATAAATCTCCAAGATCTTGTAGAAACTTCTCTTTTTCCTCAAATGCACGCAAACATGTAAGAAACGTGAAAAGAACAAAAGAAACTCCAAAAATGACAAGTGTACATAACAAAACCATAATCTCTAAGTAAAAATCGTAATAAAACCAATAAAACCATAATCTCCATTGACTGTGAAATCTCCTCCATCATGATTCTGTAATACTACAACACCATATGGTTTCTCTTTTTGCTCTTGAATAAAAAAACTCTTTTCTTCTGTGTAGGAGCGGTTCATGCGGGTTTTACTTGTATGGATTATGATTCTAATGATTCGAAAGACTTTGGTGGTGATATTTCTTCTGACCAGTCCCTTCCTGATCCCGAGTTTTCTGTATTTCATGCCACTCAGTTTTGTGATGACCATCGGGATCTCATTGTAGAAGATTTGTGTGGTCGTCTCTCTTGATAGTTTTGAAATAGTTTGTTGCTTATTATTCACTTTGTTTTTAATTAATTTATAATGATGTAGTTGGTTTTTTCTAATTTAAAGTGATGTTATTTTTTTCAATTATTTTTGTCTTTAGCTTTTATTTATGGTGATAGTATTTGGTTACCTCTGTTAACAAATATCATATACTTTAGATGTTTAAAGTGAAGGATTTATTATTTTTTGTCGATTGTGTTGTCTTTATCCGGATCCTTAGCAACTTTGTTTCTTTAATGATTAATCAAAATAATAGTGACCTTAAGAATGTCTATATATTAATGGTTTTCTAGAAAAATCATGATTTACCGATGTTTTTACTAGGCAAAGATAAAACTTTAGACAATCGTACTATCTTGTCTCTACAAATATGATTATTTTTCTGGTTATTGGATTTTCTTTTTTCTTATTTAAATTGTTTTCGTATGAATTACTATGAATTTACGTTCAATAGATTGTACAATAGTTTGGATAACATGTCAATAATATTTTTCCCTTATTGTATATTTCCTAAGATACTTTTCTTAAGATGTCTATTCGGCTAAATATTTTTCATTTGATATATTGGATAATGTTTTTTTTTCTAATATTTATGTACGCATAATTTTTTCACTAATTCAATAAATATTTTTATTTTAAACAATAATAATATGCTATGCTGAAGATAAATGTATTTAATTGATTCTCAACAATATATTTTGAATTTATCCACAGTTATGTTCCTTTGTGTCTTCTTTTGTTTTTTTTGTTTGTGTATCTTTACTAATATATCTTTTCTTTCACATATCTTGGCCAATATAAGTTTATTTGATATCTTTGGCGATATTTATTTTTAATAATCTTATCCTTTTCTCTATATCAATAAATCTTTTATTTTAAACAATAATAATATGGTATGTCAAACATAAATGCATTTAGTTGATTCTAAAAAATTATAATGACATGTTCCTTTGTGTTCCTTTATTTTTTTTCTTTCTGTATCTTTACTAATATACTTGTTCCATCACATATCTTGGGCAATATATTTTTATTTAATATATTTTTAGCAGTATTCCATTTTATTTTGTTTTATCCTTTTTTCCTCTAAATAAAAAATCTTTTATTTTGAATAAAAAATAATATGATACAACGAAGATAAATGCATTTAATTAATTGTGAATAATTATAATGACATATTCCTTTGTGTCTCCCTTTATTTTTTTTTCATATATGTATCTTTCCTAAAATATCTTTGTTTTGGCATATCTTGGCTAATATATTTTAATTTAATATCTTTGGAAATATTCCTTAGAAAGTTCTTTGAATAAATTAATATTTGCATATTTTGATATTGTAAATGTTAAAACCATCGGTTTTTTGTTGTGAGAAAAGCTTTAGTATCTATATCCTATTTTGATATCTAATACTTTGATGGGCCTTTTGTGATTGATATTGTTAGTTTTTGTTTCGGGCCGACGTTTACAATTTTTTTAAGGCTTCATAAATTTGGTCCATCGCGACAAACTCATTTTAACTTCAAACTATGTTTTCGCGTGTCCCTTCGATTTCCAACTTTTCTTTCACTTCTCTTTGACGAAACCCTAAGCATGTGAACAATAGTATGTCGTCGTTCCTGTCTTGTTTGTTCACGACAATCACACCGAAGGAATCGATGTTTGATAATGTCTCTGTTCGTCTGTTGTTCTTGCGGTTTTTTTTCTGTTTTTTTTTTGTTATATAGATTGATAGTATATGTGTAGGTGTTGTGGTGTTTGGATGCTCATTCTCGAAAATTTTAATGGTCTCGAATCCATTCTCGTTGATGGGTAAGTGTTCTTTAATTTAATTGTGGTTTCTTTCGGGTGCATGTAGTAGATAGTTTCGTTTTCATTATTTATATGCTTTTGCTTCTGAAATTGATTGTTTTTGTTGGTTTGTTAACAACTTATATTTATTTTGTCTCAGAAGTTCCTAATTTATCGGATCAGTTGTCGGAAACGGGTTACCTTTCTTTTGGTTATCTCTGTTTGGTTTCGAGTATATGTAGAAGAGTAGTTTAAATTCGTTGCTCTTTTTTTTGTTTCAGATCATCAATATCTTTTCTTTGCTTTGTTTTAGTTGTTGATGATTGTGGTGCGGATCCACCATCGAGTTCTTCCAGTGATAGTTCTTCTTTGGACAGCAATGGTGATGACTCTAGTGTAGCTCTGGTGTCATCTGGAGATGGTTATGAGTCTGATTCCGAGTCTGAGTATGGATTGTTTATGCCTGCTGATGATGTTGGTGGAGATGATGGTGAAGATGGTGATAGTTCAGATTCTGACCGTGAGACTGATGAAGAGAGTGATTAGATGAGCGATTGTCTAAGTGAGAATGATCCAGAGGATTTATCAGAGTTTGATTGCCCTCTTAAGGATGAAGATGAAGAAGATGAGCTCGAGGATGATGGTAGTTTTCAGAACCTGAAGTTTGACAGTCACACAACAGAGTTCTCGAGTTAATGCTCTTCTTCAAGCGATTATACTTCAAACTATCAACCACCGAAGAAAAAGCATCGCATTTCATCGTCAAGTGGTGAATCCTCAAGTGATGGATCGGGTAGTAAATCTTCGGCCAACGAAGATAGTGATTAGTCTTTCTTTATCTATTACTCTCTAACTCTTTTAGTTTTTGTTGTTCTGGTAAATATTTTTAACTTTAGTTAGTGGTTGTTTTGTAATACCACATGTGTTGAACTCTGTTTTATATATAAAAACTTGCTCCGGTTTATAAATTTATAATTTTATTGTCCACCTTATTAGGTATAATGTGTAATTGTTGCTAATCAGAAAGAGCCTTTTAAAATGGGTAATGGTTTTGATGTGTCTTGAGACCAACTCTATTAAAATTATATAATATAGCTAAAGTGTTTAAACACTTGGTTTTTGTCTTAAACAATGAATACGCAAAGTTAAGTTTGTAGCTTAGTTTAAAGTTTATAAGGGTTATTTAATATTTTAATATATTTGGTCTGCCCAAAACATATGGTTTAGTGAGTTTTTTTTAATATGGGAGGTATAATAGAAATGGAAGATTTATATCGAATCAGTGGTATTTAAAAATGATAATTTTAAAATAATATTTTTCATTCCGATTTTGATCGTGTTAGTAAGTTGATTGGATTTTGACATTTACATTTTTATTTTAGCTATAAACGATATCGTTTTAAAAAGATTTCCGTTTGTTATGGTAAGGCAACATCTATAGGTTTGGTTTGGATTAATTTCTTTTTGAGTTTATCTCTTTGCATAATTATAAGGGTTATTTAATATTTATGTATATTCGGTCGTGTCAAAATATATAGCTTAAAAGATATTTTATTATGGAAGGTATAACACAAATGGAAGATTTATATTGGATTGATTGTATTGAAAAATGTCAATTTTGTGAATATTTTTGTTCCGATGTTTATAATGTTGGTTAGTTACATGTATTTGGACATTTCATTTTATTTTAATTACAAACGATTAGAATTTAAAAGAATTTGATTTGTTAAGATAAGGCAACATCTATAGTTTAGGTTTGGAAAATGTGAAAATGTCTTAAAAAGAATTTTTGTAAAGTTAGTTTTATTTATAGATCGATTAGCCAAAGGCCAAAAAAAAGGAAGACAATTTGAGTTTCAAACCAGACATTCTCCAGACTCAAGTGGATCTATTCTAAGCCTTTTCATGTCTAAGAACTCAACTCAAGACCTCTTTACACGAAGCTCAACATTTGGAGGCCTTAAGGCCCAATTTTATATATTTTTCCGTAATGAGGAAATGTACTATAAATAGTTGTTTTTAGCTATTTTTAGGAGAGTTGTTTAGGTTTTAGATCGAATAAGTGCCTAAGGAGGCAGGGACGACACCCTTTGGGGCCGTGCCCCTTGTAACCTCCAAAGGACCCATCTCATCTCAATACATCCATATTCCTTCCATCATTCGGTTTTTATCCTTTTCCCTTTGATTTGATATGAATGCTTGCTGCCATGATTGATTTCGTGTTTACATGTTTTTAATCTATTAGTTTTCATGTTAGATAGTAGATTACAAAGAGTCAATGAGTTTACTTGAATATGATTACTAATCGATTAGGCTTTATCAATAACGTTATCATCATTGCTTGAATTGTAATGCTATTTGCTTACTAGGCCAGTTAGTGAATAGATATATAGTGGTATGCATTCCAAAAGCTTGACTTACTGCTGGATATAGTATTTGATGAGCCTTTCTAAGTAGGATTCGAAAGTAGATCGACTTAGAATTGTGAACAATTAGCCTTGATCGAATTAATGCATGTTTACTCACTACAAGGCTGTCCAAAGATGATGTCACTTGGTGTTTAGATATAAAATCCTGACCCTCAAAAGTTGAGAGGATCTACATTCGTGGAAGTGTTCTAGATCGAAATATTATGCCCCTGGTCGAATTTTAACTCCTGCTTGTTTACTTTAACTTTATGTTGTTTGATGCATATCTTTTAATTGATCTATCCTCTATAAATTAGCATATAGAGTAGGCTCAGTAGCATTTATAAAACCATAAAAACCAAATAAAAACAGTGAAAACACCCTTGCATATCTTGTTCTTAGCTTAGTCCAAAAGCATATAAGTTCTAAGTGTGAATGCTAGTCCCTATGGATTCGATCTCTTAATATTACTGCGGATGCTGTACACTTGCAGCTAGGTTTTAGTTGGGGTAAAACTTGACCCCACATCATTTAATTGTTTTTTTGATTTATACCAGCATTCTATATAAAGTGTTTAACCTTTTTTGTTTAGAACATTTTACCTACTTTTGTATTTTAGCTTTTATCTTAAAGTATTTATTATCTTGAGAAATTCATATTGTTTGTGTCTGTGTTTGAATTTTTTTTGTGAAATTCAAACATGACCTAGTATATAACTAAACACTTAATGTAAATGTTTTAGGTAGTGACCATGGCCTCTAGAGAAATTTGAATCCTGCTAATAGTTCAGGTATGCTTTTTATTGGTGTTTCTTGGTTGTCTTGGATGTTGTTTATCTTTATATACCATGCTTTTCTTCCGTTATTCTTTGTAGTTAAATGTTCGAACATTTAGAAGCTCATCTATATAAATATCGATGTTGAGGAGGATCGGTCCATCGCTGATCGTAAAAAACGTCCAGTGGTGAATTCTATAACTGTTGGTAAGTGCTTGGATAATGCTTGTTTTGGATGGTCTTTTTTACATTAACCCAAGCGATGGAATGGATTGGTTCATTCCACGAGTTGGTTTACAAGACAGGTCGGCTCCTAAACGGGTTGGTACACGGGTAGATTATGCTGGTTTGGATTATGATGAGGATGATAGTGAAACTGAGAGTGATGGTGAAGACTTAGAGTTTGATGCATATGATATGAAGGATGGTCCTGATATTGATTGTTTTGATCGTTGTGATTATGGAAATAATGATAGTGATACATCTTTGGAAGATAATGAGATAGATGATTATGATGGATTCTCAAATATTGCATTGGAAACCACTTTGGGGACTACTTCAAGTTCTACCGATGATGGCGGTGACTATCAACCACCAAAGAAATTTCGACGCCTTTGATCAGTTTTGCCAAATCTTTTTTCTTTTTGACAATTTATGGCTTTTTTGAATAATTTATTATTTATTTTATTTTGGTTTTAAGGATAATAAACTTTTGATGTTATTTATAATAGTTATTTTTAGATTTTATGATTGTATTTTGCGGATAATTTATTTTAATAATACGAGTTGCCTTAACTTTTTAATGGTCGTATAATTATAAATGCCATGTTATATTAATGCAAATTACAAAGCGTTCCAAACTTCTTACACATGCACAATGCTTTAGGGTATGTTATCTTTCGTTAAATTTAATGGATTCATTTCTACTGAGAACATCGTATAATTAGAGATTTGTGTGGCAAAAATCTCATACATAAATTTTTATCCTTTGTTTAAATACGACTCTTTCTTCTCATCTAAGCAAATAATCTTTTAGTTTTTCGACTTTGGTGGCCCATAAATTTATTAGTTTTGGATATATGCAGAGACTCATAATTTAACTTTTGTAATAATTTGTCAACTATTTGACCTAAGTACACATGCCACTTTTTTCTTTAGCTTAATTGTTCTTATAATTATAAATATAAAACTCGGTTGGTTGGTTAATAAAGACACCATTCTTGATAAATTGTGGCCAAAAGATTGTCGATTTATGATAGCGGGTATGTTTCGATTTCGAACTTTTTATGCTGTTTGTTCATATACCATACTTGTGCGATTAGTTTTCCATTGTTTTTGGTTCTTTGCTTACTCTGATTGATGTAGTTTTCTTATTTTTTTATGTGCATGCAAAACTACATTAGTTGTTAATTTGTGTTGGCTTGATTCATAGGTTAACCTTGGTCAATATCAGACTCGGAGTCGAGTTGAAAGCATGAAAAACGAACGTCCATATACACCACCATGGCGTGACGTTGATCTCATGCGTCCCTAGAAGATAATGGTTAGAGTCATGAGAAAATGTCTACATCCTTGGTATCAAGGACGGAGTTTAGAGCTTATTTTCGTGGATGAGAAGGTAGTTGTTTCACGCTTATGCCGTTTTGTTGTTTGGTAAGTATATATTTTTTAAACTTTTTTTGTTTGTCTATTCTTTAATAGTAGGGTACTTAAATTGGGGATACTGTGAGCGAAGATTTTCCAGAGTTTACTTCTCCTTTCTTGAGCGGGGGTCTCTAGCTGATTCTTTCAGAGTTTGTAGTTTATCATCAAGCACGTCATGAATTCAAGCATGTTAAGAATCCTTATTGCATTTTTTAGTCTGTGACCACTTATTGCAGACAACTCCTTCTGAGTTTTGAGATATTTTTAGGGATTTTCATGATATTACGGATATAAAGAATAACAATGTTGATCTTTCTTATTTTTTCGGTAGGTTTTTTTTGTGGTGTACGTTTTTGTTTGTCTTTTCATATCTTTGATAAATCTATTTAAATTTTGCAAATATAATAGGTGAAGTTGTAAACGTTGGAAATTTTTTTCAAGGAAGTTGTGCCTTTAAGCCGACCTTCTTTTGATGTGTCTTTTGATCTAAAGAGCAATGGGTACGTTGGATTATTTGCATAGCAAATTTTTGTTGTTGTTTATCAAGGCCTTAGCTAGCTGAATTCTTTCTTGCAGGATTCTTCCGTGTCGCTTGCCTAAAGAATATTCGTACGGCTTTCTCAAATCCATAAGGAATTCTGAAGAAAATGTCGTTGTTTGTGCTATTAGATTTACGAGGGAAATGATTCTTGGAGGTGTTTTGATAGCTACTGCATATTACAATTGCACCAATGTTTTAGTTAAACATTGTGTTCCTGAAGCCGACAAGATAAGGAGTGATCATTTGTCACCTAATATCTTGACGAATAGTTAGTAGTTTCGAAAACTTTATAAAAATGTTGTCCTTTTATTTGTTTTTATTTTTGATTTTTACTCTTCCTTTGGAAAAGCGGATTAACATAAACTATAATGTATTTTTTGTTTGGGTTTTATATTTTTGGGTCTTTATAACGTTAAATTTAGTCATGGTTAAGATTATATAAAACCTAACATTATACCAGAGGCTTTTTTCTCTTATAAGAAGTAACTATCAGTTGATTATTACTTAGATCATGGGGTTATGTGTGAGATCTTTGCTCATTTTTCTTAACAGTTTGCGTTTTGATTCGATTTTAGACAAGTCTTTTCGTTTTTAAGTTAAGTCATTCATCACAGAAAACATAACTTAACTCAAATTCTTAGCATAAACAGTGAGGTTCCGGATTACAAAGTCAGTTCGCTAATAAGCTATTACAGTGTAAATCTGACCAACTACCCATTGAAAATACTAAGTAAAATCCATCCATCCTTCACTCCCAGCTATGGTCTACGTGCTGCTCAGATAGAGGCATCTTGGCCAGAATCAGAACCTGCATCCACACAGAATGCATCAGCAAAGAATTGCTGAGTGAGATCGGTCATCCCGTCCCACCAGCCATGCATAATAGATCAACCAGTTTATTAATCGATTCATAACTAGTTAATTCTCTTTACGAATTTACACTTAGTTCCAATTTTAATCATGTAAATCCGGCCATCAGCCTTAGCAGTTTAAAATGAATTAAGCCAACGACTCTTATTAGCAAAATACTCGGCCATGGACCATAAGAACAGTGAATACTCGGCCATCGGCCATTAATCAAGCATTCACGGCCATTCGGCCTTCACAGAAAGCTATGTAAGGCTACAGTCACAAACTCACCTTTGCCTTAGATTCAAATGATCGGTTCAGATGTTTGCAGATAGTCACGTCTATCAGTTCCGCAGTCACTCGCCTTGATCCACAAGTCAGCCCAGTCAGATCGTCTCTCTTTAAGCCAGTCGCCTTAGAATCACTCTCTGTTTTCTTTCTGAGTTCTTTTTCGTGTGTAATGCGAGAGAAACCGTCTGTTTTTACTTAAGGAACGAAACTCAGTGTTTTGGCACACGAGAAACTGCCCATAACCGTCTAGGCGCGTCTATCTTTGGGAATAACCGTTCCCGCTCAAAATACTTAGGCAAATTTACATTTCCGCGTGAAAGCTGCCAAGTAACCGTCCCACCAATTCTTTGGGTGAAAAATGGCTAAGTCCCATCGAGCTTCCTAGTCTGGATCCGACAGGAATAATTGCCTTGTCTGATCCAGACAGTCCTTGTCTGAATCCGACCATCCCTGTCTGATCCGACCAATCCAACAGCTAAGTCTGTGCTAGCTAGCTCAGTTCAGCTCAACCGCCCAGCTCAGTTCAGCTGTCAAGCTCAATTTTTCCCTAGTCACACTTTAGCTCGGCTGGACCAGTCCATCCAGCTCAGTTCAGTCCGCCGATTAGATCAATTCCCTTATACTTGATTTATTTTAACTGGATCCCACACTTAACCAAGCCATTCGATCATCTCCATGATATTGGCTAAGTTTTCATTCGTATTCTCCTTGACTAATTCAGTCTGATTAGAACGATCCACGATTCGATCCAATCTTTCTCCTTGATCTCAAATCGGACAAGTGACTCATGGTCCATCCATGATCGAGTGGGTATGCTTAGCCATGGTCTATCCAGGACCAAGTCAAGGGGTCCATCCTGTCCAACTATACCCACCCCCTTATATAGCATAACAACCCTTTTATGCTCTGCCACCAGTATACATTACAGGTGTATGAGGAGTCACTGAACCACTCCTGGTCCAGTTTTCCCAATATTTAGCCGAATTTTCCTGTCTTTCTTTCCAATTTATGCATCTTTCATGGTATGATCCTTAATCTTTTTCTGATTTTCTGTACACGGCTGTTACATTTTGCCCGATGCGTTTTTCTATGTTGTTATACTTTTAACGGAATTTTTATTGACATTGTATAATGTTATAAAATGTATTTTATTTGCATATATGAAAAAATTGTGCATATAAATATATTTGATGAAACTTTTATCTGATATGCTTTAATTTTTCTAGGAAGGAATTTTCCGTTTATATTTGTTTTTAAATAAATTTTTTGTTTTTAATTTTTATTTTTCATATTTAACATTTTATGATTTTAACATGGGTTAGTTAGAAACACGATGTCTCTCATTATCTCAACTATTGATAGTGCATTTATCTTTAAAATAATGAATATCTTTTATCGAAACAATTGTTTTTAAAAAAATTATTATTTCAGTGACCAATAATGAAATTATACTTAAAGCGATAGTTATCTCTTGCCTCATTAAAAAGAAAACTTTCGATTCCGGTTTGATGTATACAAACTTTTTATGGTTGGTTATATCGTTTGTCCTTCTGATCAATATTTAAAAACGTTAAATACCAATTACCATCATCATATTTAACATAGAAAAAAGATTATTTCCCATTTGGTTATGATAACGTAAATTTAAAATTTACTGTTATATTTATCATCTTTCAAGATTTAGGCGTAGTTTTCTAAAATCATTATTCTTCCTTTCATTCTTCTCTTTAGAACTAAAGTTTCAGGCAATAACTTTGTCACAATGGCTTTCAGGCGTCATATTCCTCCCCCTTTGGTTTTGATTAAAGATATCTATATGTCTATGAGTAAGTGCAAGATTGATATGAACATTGACAAGGTTTGGACGAGAACCCACAAATGTGTTGATTACCTTGAGTGTGTTCTTGTGGATCGCCATGTTACTTTCTCGATTTATTTTATGTGTGTGTGTGTTCTTTCTTGGTTATATTATCTAAACAATTCTTCTTCGGTTTTCTTTTTGTTTTGGATAGGGATCACATGTTCATGGTATGTTGAAGGTGATGATCTGTATATGTTTATGAATCTGTTGCCGCAGGATGAGTGGAGATGTGTCTGTAACTTCAAGGTTAACAAATACTACAGTGACTATATAACAAACTCACTACCTTTTAAATTTCTGTTTAATCGGAGGACAGAGGTATCGCTGATGCGAAATGTTTCATCGATTGTTTTGCATAACAATTATGTTAATTTTACTTATATCCTCTCTCGAAAAGACTTGTTCTATTCTTTTTTGTATTTTTTTGGCTTTATTCTTCTTTTAGCTGATATATGCTGCCCATTATCATATTTTGAGTTTGTAAATGTTTTTCCGTATGTCCAGATGTTAACGGTCATGTGGTTAGTGTTGGACCATTGATTGATGTTAATGTGAGGGGTATTGATACTCATAAAGTTGATGTTATTCTTTGCAATGAGATTTAAGTTATCTATACTTTTATTCAAATACTGTTTGTTTTCTTCTCCTTTATTTATGTTGAATTTATGGTTATTTTAATATCTAGCAACTTGCAATTGATTTTTACTCTCTGGGGAGATTATGTCACATCAATCGTCGCTTATCATAACCAACATGTGGATGATACGATTGTGTGTGTTCTTCGACTGGCTCTCTTCAAGGAATACAGAGGTTTTGTCTCTAACACGATATAAAAAGCATAATTTAATTATTCCTTTTCATTGACAAATTCATATTTTGCAGAAATAATTAGTGTCTCAAATGCATTCAACTGTTCTCAGCTTTTGCTCGATCCAAGGTGTCGAAAGTGGATTTGTTTCGGTCTAAGTATTTACCGTTCCATTATTTTTCTGAACTATTCTCCGTTTATTTTTTGGCATTAATGTGTCTTCTCTCGCAGGTTGCCTGAATGAGAATTTATTGTTCAGAGAGAGATTAATCTTGGCTCAAAGGTTGATTATCATCAAGAATTCCTTCTGGCAAATGTCAAAAGTGAGTTTTGGGAGATTGTTTCTTCGATATAGGTATGAGACAATATGTGTTGTATGGTATGTGTTTTTGATTGCGCTATAATCTTCACCAATGCCTTTGTTTCAATTTTTTCATATAAGAGGAGCGTTCTGTCTTGTTTGGCACAGTGGAGAATGTGTCTAAAGATACTAATTGATACTATGTCATATGTCAAATGTGAGAGACTACTGTTCATCCATATGCCGAGGCCCTTTATGATAATGGCGAGCCGCTGTTCGAGTGTTAGAAATGTGGTGATGTTAGTACGAGGTAGATATCTAACTTATTACTTTTTTTTTCTTTGGCTTATTACCTCTGAAATCAAAATTTGTTCCCCTTATTTTTTCTTTTTACGATATCAATTGATATTAGATGTTTCTAGTGGGGGAATGAGCAGATTAGATTGATCTTCTTTGATAGTATAGCACTGAAGTTGTTGGGTGGTAATTCAGCTGATGATTTGGCAGAGGAGGTTGCTGATGAGGAACCATCCATCCATCCTACAGCCATGGCAAGTTTGGTTGGGAATAAGATGCTCTTTAAGATTTTGATTCAGGCAGACAACATTAGGAAGAGGAATTCAAATTATAGGGTGGAGTTGTTCTCGGATAAGGTTGAACTGATGTCGGAGTTTGAACTGTATCCTTTGGTGTGTTGTCTTATATATAGCTTGCTTTGTGTGTTATTTGATCTATGTGTATTTTATTTTTGTCTGATTATTTTTTTGTAGGGTTTATTTTCAACAGATGGTGAAGGACCTTCACAAGTAAAGAAGATCAAGCTCGAAGACCAACCGTAAAAGTGAATCAAGTTTATGTTGTTTTCATTTTTCAGATATTTTTTTTTTCATTTAGAATTTGAGTTTGTCATGGATATTTTTTAATTGGAGTTTTTCTAGGGTATAAATAAGATTTTCGTGGGTTTATCTTTGTCTTGATACTCTGTTTTAAGAGTTTAAGTTGGTTAGTTATGATCAATGAACATTTATTTTTTAATATTTTTTTATTTTCGGTTACTTTTGTTGTTCGTTAACAAATTCACAAGTTCGTTATAATAAATGTTACCCTGTGTTGAAATGTTAGTTATGTTTTTGCTTGCGCCGCAAGTAAGTTTGAATGTTAATAATGTACAAAAAAAAAATATAGTTGCAAGCTTCAATTTACTTGCATATTAAAAGAATCGTTAGACTACCAGACTATTTGATTTGTTGTCTTTGATACTACAAATATGTAAGTTATTTTGCTGACATTTTGTAGCATATGATTTTCTTTATTTTTTGAACATTGATAATTCTATGAAAGCTAGTAATTTAAAATAATTTTGTTTGTATTTTGTGGCAAATAATTTTTTTCTCTTTTTTTACATTTGTTTGTGGTGTGTTGATATTTGAATTTAACATTTACAAAATGTCACCTGTGAATTTCTATTAAATTTCCCTTTAGGATAATTCCTCTTCTCGATTAACAATTTGGAAAATTATGAACTTTCCTATTTTGTAGCAAGTAATATATTTCTCTCCACTTGATTTACATTCTTCGGCTCTTTTGTTTTCTAGGAAAGTATACATTCACATAAGATCAAATAAACTTTGTTTTGGCCTTATAGTTCTTTGTTAATTTATTGATTTGCTCATCTTCTTTTCCACATGAGTTTGAAACCTGCATCAAGAAAGACATCAGTTCAATATGGTGTAGAAGGTAATTTTGACTGTTAAATCCAATATGAAATATAATCAGTTAGAATATTATTTTTGTATTGTTGCTAACGGAGACTTCTCTGTTTTTATTTTGCTCTGTTTTTTATTTATTTAAATAGCTAGAAGTAACGGTCATGTTACGGTGATGCCCATTTTAACCTCTGATTTAATCCCACCTGACCGTATCCATGATATTCATCTTGCCAGGAACGGCAGCTACACGTTATTAGAACAAAGAAAATTGAGAAAAGTTTTTTTAACTCCTGGTATGCCAGCATATCAACACTGCCAGTCATGAGTATTACGTTTTCGTAACCCGCGCCGGTTGCACGAAATAAACAAATAAATATTATGAGAACAAAAAAAAATAAGAGATGCATCGAGTAGAGGTATAATTTACTATGATTTCTTAGCAAATATTTTGTATTTGTTCAACATTAAAATTTACACTTTTTGTGCTTTAGCCTTATAGGCTTGTTGAAAAAGACTCTTTTCGAAGATGATTTTGTTTATTTTGTTGCTACTAATTTTGACTCCAATAGTGGCTCTGATTGTGAATTTGATCATGATGACGTTGGAAATGTCCTAGTTAGTTACATCTCCTGTAACCCACTAGGTTCTTCAAAAAAAGGTCGAGTCGTTGATTTCTGTTTCAGTATGTTGCATTCTTTACTATTGTTCTGTTAAATTTATGTTTAAATTTTATATAGTATACTATGACGATGGGTATCAAACAGATATATATATATATATATATATATATATTCTAACTTCTAAGCGTATATGTGGTTTGGGGAGTGTATTGATAGAAGGCATGTCAAAATTACGCTGGTTTTCACAACATGATGTCATAAAGGGAAAATTAAGTTAATCATTGATGCAAACACCTCTCAACACTTTATCAGCGTTACTTTATAATGGAGATTCTCGAAGCAAACATTTTCGTAAATATATTAGAGCATATAATATGCTCTTCTCTTTTACTTTGTTGGGTGGCGTTTTGATCATTCGGTTAACAAGGGAAGAGGTCCTTACGTGTTCCAGCTGTGTAGAGAGAACTATCATAGGATTGGAGATCTTTTTCCTTCTCTAGGAGCAATGCTTTTTTTTACAATTGTACATTCATGATACGAGAAACGAGATTCAAAATCGAATGAACGCATATGGGCAATGAATGTTCATTATCTAGGTTAACTATTGTTAATCGTATTCATTGGGTTTGTCTTCCCATGATGTTCTTTGTGTCTTTAGGAGGAACAAACGGGGTGAAAACGTCAATGCAAAGATCGTTGAGTTACTCAAAAAAATGTTTGATAGTCATAATCAATATGTTAAAACTTTTAGGTCTGCAAATAAAAGGTTTAGCTCTGAACAAAATTCAACTACTTTGTGTTTGAGACTTGGTGAAGCAAGAACTTCAGATGGTAGAGTCCACAATCTCCCATCCGATGATGTTGTTTCAGATTTGATCCCAGGAGATTTTGATTCAACCGTTGATTCACGTGACATAATTATTCAGAGTAGGTCAAGTGAATTACAGAGAATAAGCGAACTCCATCCAACTTACTTGGCCCTACAATACCCACTTCTTTTCTCGTTTGGTGAGGATGAGTTTAGGTTGGGTATAGATATTGGTTTCATTGACACCACCGGTCGAAAAAGAACAACCATCACAATGAGAGAGTTTTTGTGTTTTGTATACAGCATAGGCTTAGTGAAGCTCAACTATAGTCATGACTAGAAAGTTGTTCCAGCAGTTCCTTGTGAATGCTTATACAATGATTGAAAGAAATCCTTTGCGTTACATTTGGTTTAATCAAAAAAATCTCCGGTCAGATAAATACAATGATATTGTCCAGACGGCCTGATAACACCATTATTTTACCACTTTTCTTTAGATTTTAGTATGTTTTATTAGTGTTTTTATCCAATTTTCAATGATTAGAAGTAGTTTTACTTTATTTGTGATATTTCAAGTTGTTTCAGGTCAACCAATGACATTTGGAGCTTTGTGGAGCTAATTGGAGCAAAGTCAGTTTCTGGACAGTTCCTGAGTATCAGATTTATCATCCGCGATGAAGGCCTTCCCTCAATGGATTTTATTAAAATTTGGATAGGAGCTAGAAACTTGAATTAGCGTTCAAATAAAGGTGATCTCGCATCATTTGGAGCAGTGGAGAAAGAGTTACACTAATTGTACTGAAGACTGATCCAACTGTCTCGCAGATGAAGGGTGCTTAGAAAGGACAAAATAAAAGGAAGACCATTTGGGTTTCGAACCAGACATTCTAGAGACTCAATTGGATATATTCCAAACCTTTTCATGCCCAAGAACTCAACTCAAGACCTCTTTACATGAAGCCCAACATTTAGAGGTTTTTAAAGTCTTGTTTCACACTTTTGACCTATTGAGGAAATGTACCATAAGTAGTTGCTTTTAGCTTTTTTATTGAAAAGAGTTGTTTAGGTTTTACATCGAATAAGTTCCCTAGGAGACAGAGACGACACCCTTTGGGGTCGTGTCCCTTGTAGCCTCCTAAGGATTCATCTCATCTCAATACATCCATATTTATTTCATCATTCAGTTTTATCTTTCCTTCTCCCTTTGATTTGATATTAATGTTTGCTGCCATGATTGATTTCATGTTTACATGTTTTTAATCTATTATTTTTCATGTTAGAAAGTAGATTACAAGGAGTCAATGAGTTTACTTGAATAGGATTACTAGTCGATTAGGTTTTATTAATAACGTTATCATCTTTGCTTGTACGTTAATGTTGTTCACATACGAAGCTGGGTTGTCAATAGATCTGCAGTGGTTTGCATTCCAAAAGCTTGACTTATCGCTGGATCTAGTATTTTATGAGCCTCTCTAATGCATGTTTATTATTTTTAGGTCGTACGAAAGTCGAAGTTACTAGATAATAGGCATAGAATCTCGAACCTCGAAAGTGGATAGGATCTACTATAGTGACTGTGTTTTAGACCGAGTCATTATGCCCCTAGTCGTTTTTAACTCCAACTTGTTTACTTTAACTTTTTGTTGTTTGATGCATATCTTTTCACTGATTTATCCTCTGTACATTAGAATTTAGAGTAGGTTCATTTTCATCCATATGACTATAAAAACCAAATAAAAACAGTGATAACACCCTTGCATATCTTGTTCTTATCTTAATCCAAAATCATATAGGTTCTAAGTGTGACCGCTAGTCCCTCTGGATTGGATTCCTAAGTATTACTGCGGATGTTGTACACTAGCAGCTAGGTTTAACAGGGTAAAACTTAACCCCCACATCAGGTTTTTGGCGTCATTGTCGGGAACTAGTTATGTTTACCTTAGGATTTAGATTTAGGATTAAGTCTAGAAATTTTTTTCTTCTTTTCCTTTCTCTGCAAATTTCAACTTCTTTGTAAAACAAATCGGTTTTCTTGTAAAAATTACGGTTTGCTTTTTCTTTTAACTTATTTTAATTTTTTTAGGGTTGTAACACATAGGATTTAGATTAACTTACTAATAATTCTGTGCTCCCTTTCTCCTTATAGATAAGAACACTTGGAATTATCCTTTGCCTACTAGGAATATGATTTTTTCATCCTACTAACCTATTTAATCGTTTCTCTTGTGTTTTTCAGGGAAAATACAAGGAATCAAAGTCTAAAATTCGAAACCTTAAACCTCTCTACAGCATGGATGAAAATTTTGATGGATCTAGCTACCCTAATCCTCATTCACTCAAATTCATTGAGGATACTCAGTACTATCCTCATGCCTATCAACATGGGAGAGACTATGTTGAGCCAAGAGGTCAACCTCATAGAGAACGTGATTGGAGGCGAAGTACAAGCCATGAATCCACTCAAAGAGGCTGGTATCTTGACTATATACCACTGGAGAACTCATATGAACTCCAAAAAAGAAGAACTACGGTTCAAAACCATGAAGGGAGATCTGTGAACCGAAATCTCCATAGCTTTTTTCCCCTTGAGCAACAACGACATCTTCCGCGACCTACCACTCCAACGAAAGAAGTATCACGTCCTATTCTAATCATATAAGTACTTACACACCCCTAAGATCTCTGGAATTCAAGATCGAGCACTTCACAGAGCAACTTCTTGAGATTCAAAGCGATATGAAGCAGAAAATCTACACTACAATAGATAAACAGAACTTCGCTCTTGAAGAGAGGATTGAGAAGCTTGAAATCATTGTTCAAGGCTTAAACATGATCCTAAGCCACATAGAAGCGGCTTTCCAAGAGCTATTCCACACTTGTTCCCAACGAAATTCCATAGAAATCAGGGAGAAGCTGAAAATCGCCTTGAGAAAAGCAGGAACGTGAAAGCTATGGAAAAAAGACTCGAGTCTTTGGTTAAGGATGTGAAACCTAAGCAAAGGAGCTCTTCTTCGGACTTTAGAGTCTTAAATCTTAGGATCTAAAGGTTCAAAGAAAAACATGATAAAAGGATTAAAGAGCTGGAAGACAGTTTGGAAGAATTGGTGTCTATTGCCAATAGAATGAGCAAGGAGATGGAAGATGACCAGCAAGATGAAAAGGAAAGCATGGTAAGAATGGACCAAGAAACCCTTGAGATTCGTGATATCAAGATCAACCCTGATCTCCTAACCTCTCATCTTAAAGACATCGAGAAGAAATTATTGGAAAATGAAGAAAACTCCACTAATTTCGTTACCAAGCCTAATGATCTGAAGGGAGAGGTCCTAACTTTTTATTTCCATCCTTTGGACAATCAAAACTTTCCCCAAAGAGTGGAATCTCGCACGCCCTTTAAGAGGATATCAAGATTCCGAATCACTCAACCGAAAACTAGGTCTCGCTGTGAGCACAAAAGTGACAATGTCTACTTGGGATCAAGAGAAGCAAATCCCTCCAATTCAAGGGAGAATTGGTAAGCAGTTGTCAAGATATCTCAAGAATTACCAGCTAATATGACGTTTAACAGAGCATAGGCTACTAAAAAAGAGCTCAGGAAGTGTCTTGAGAATGAAGTACAAGACTTAGAACTCATAGAAGTCATGTTCAACAACATCATGGATCCCAACAAGCATTATACCACTCTCAAAACATAGGAGGACTCAAGACTATTCCTAGTGAAGTGTTGCATCAAGAAACAAGTTTTTGAAATGGATAAAATGCATGTAAATGGGGAGAGTGAAGTGGATGTAGAAATAGCGGAGGATCTGTAGATTATTGAATGTAACGATCCCATCAAGAAAATTGTCAAGGAGGTGTATGGACACACGTTTGACCGAGGCGTTGATCTCACGTTCTTTCAAGATCGTGCAAGCTTATGTCCAAGGAATGTTAATGTCGATGTTATCAACGATTATATGTTATCTCAAGTGACAGTTGCCTTTTTGTGTCCTTTAAATATATTAATTTTTTACTATTCATTTTTTTGTCAAAAGATTTATCTCTCAAATGTTAGGCTAGAAGAGAGCTTACTTAAGTTCTGATAGCATTGAAACTTATGATACGAGCATGAAAGATAGCATGCTTTACTCGAATGAATTTTTCAATAACATCAAATTATCTAGTCTGCTAAACCATGTTTTCGTTTTAAATATCGGTGTTCCAATTATGTTGCTTAAGAACATTGATCCTAATGAAGGTTTGTGCAATGGGACGAGGCTCCATGTTACTAAATTAGCAACTCATGTTATAAAAGCTATTGTTATTATTGGTGATAAAGTTAGGCAGAAGGTGTCACTAACTAAGATGTTTGTATCTTCACCTGATGGGAGATTTCCTTTTAGAATGAGGCGTAGACAGTATCCAGTAGCTATTTCGTTCGTCATGACTATCTATAAAAGCCAAGGTCAATCGTTAGGAAAGGTGGATTTATACCTACCCAATCCTATCTTCACGCATGGACAACTTCATGTTGCACTTTCGAGGGTTAGATCGTATTTGAGGTTGAAAGTTTTTATAATCGATGAAGATAGAAAGCCACAAAACAACTAAAAATCTCGTCAACAAAGAGGTATTCCAAAACATAAGATGATATTTGTGGGCTTCAAATATTCGAGTGTAAGTATTGGCTATGCAATTCTGCTTTTTATAACACCGTTAGAATTTTTGTCTTACTTTTATACTGAATCTTACAGGTGGCTTCGAATACTCGTGCGTTATGACACGCTAACATGTTTTTACTTTTTTACGTTTTTCCATATATAGTGTACGACGTTTTTTTTAATTTTGGGGAACATATTATAAACATAACAACTTTCTGTTTTTCAAATTTTGGGAAACAATGTTACAATGGTCAGCAATATTAAAAAAATTTAGTCCACAATTTGTTTTTAAATTTTAAAATTTAAAAATTAATTCATGCCCGTGCAAAACACGGGCCAACAACTAGTATTTTATTAAAATTACAAACTAAAATAAAAGATGAGATGGTCTAAAATGGAAAACAGATAAAGAAAACCAAAAATAAAAATAAAATAAAATGTGAACTCACGCGCATATTTACAAAATTTTGCTAGTTTTTTTTCGCCAAAATTTTTTGCTAGTTTCTTTGTTAATACTTTTTGGGTGTATATTCTTTTATAAGGTTTTATTTTGTATATTAAGCCAATTCACCTTTAACCTAATATATTTTTAAAACATTTTTTATATAAGAAAACTCAGTGATCACAAAATAGTATTAACAAAACATAACTCCTTGCTTTAACAATATATGAGCCGTTGACAAAGAAACAATATATGACCCATTTTCTACAAAAAAAACAATATATGACCCACACATCGTACAATTATGACCCCACACATGGTGGGGGTTAAATCCTACCTAAATACTAATAACAAAATATAAGTACATAACTTTATACATTGTATCTTCTAAAATTGCATCACACACCTTTCCTACTCAATGATTTGTAATCCATAAGATTTGATTCGTCCCTATCCTAATAACATTTGCATGGTTATGAATTACAATCATGAATGGGACGAAAAAAGAGAATCACACCATCATGAATGCTTTCATATTGCCTTTCAAAATCTTCCTTTTAGCATCACTTTGGTATCAAATTTGTTGTTATCTTGAAAAGTACTTATAACAAAAATGCATGGTTAAAAAAATAAAAAATATATTTAATCAAGTGGTTTAATGT
Organism: Anastatica hierochuntica; assembly: GCA_900406275.1. Taxonomy (NCBI): domain Eukaryota; kingdom Viridiplantae; phylum Streptophyta; class Magnoliopsida; order Brassicales; family Brassicaceae; genus Anastatica; species Anastatica hierochuntica. Next base: position 30,313 of record OVAN01003038.1, read on the forward strand.
CGATTTTTTACTGTCTCGTCCACCTGAGTCTAACTCTACAAGACTACAAAGTGGTATTGTTCCGCATAATAAAATTACTTGCCTAAAAATTAGATTTTGTTGACTTAATTGGTGGGAGAAAAAGAAAACAAAAACTCAATGATTTGATTTTTTTTTCTTTTTTTTTTTAGTTAGGACTTAGAGATTTATGATTTTTTTAGCAATAATATATATTTTGTCAAATTTTTTAAAAAAATATATAAAATGTATTGTCATAAAAAAATTTTAGTTTTCTCAAATATACGAATTTTAATATATATATATATATATATGTATATACATATATATATATAATATATATATGTATACATATATATATATATATGTATACATATATATATATGTATACA
>OVAN01003039.1:0-30700 GCA_900406275.1 Anastatica hierochuntica
GGCCATCTACTTAGGTTAGAAATCGTATACTAAGTGTTGTACAGTGATCTATCTTACGTATATAACATAAACAAAAGTTTCTTATATTTCTAATTTCGGTAGAATACGTTTGATGGTATTCTAGCCATATGTCTTTGATCTACCAAACGCTAGAATATATATTCTACTGATTACTCTTTGATCTACCAAACGCTGGAATACGTATTCTGGCTATTACCAAATGTGCGTTATGCAGATTAGTTTTTCTATCCACTATACGTTGTTCTACCCTATCTAGAAAACGTATTAGACCTAAATAACGAAAAAAGGAAATTGTCATATTGTAATAATTCTGTTTCCTAAATCTATCTTTAATATACCTAAATGTAAGAATATCTTTAATAAACCTAAAACACACGATATATCGATTTTTTTGTTTCAAAAATATCGACTTTTTTTCTTCAACTTCATCGTCTTCTTCGTTTTGATTTTTCATCATCTTTTCAACATGGTTCTAGCCTACGTTAAATCGGGTGAATGGAGATTGTGTACAACATAATATCCTTAATCATTGCGGTTGTGACCACCGTGGCTTTCACCGTGTACGCGAAAAGAGCATTGAGAGAGCTTCAAAACGCGGAAGGTAACGAAGATGAAGAAGTTCAGGTTAGAAAATCGGCATGATTCGAGATTAAGAATGTTGTTCAACACGAAGAGAATGATCGGCGTTTGGGTTCTTCTCATGCATTTCTTAGACTAAAGAAGTATATAATTTGTGCAAAGCTTAAATGTTTGATTTTGTTAGAGAGTAAATAACAAAAATATGTCTGATGTAGGAAGTAATCCGGAAGACTAGTCAAAGGTTTGATTTTCTTTTGTTTTTGTCGAAAGAGGAAGAAGAAGATAATGTGTTGTTCCAAAACGCAACGATTTGTCCCCGTTTTTTTTATTTTTTTCTTTATTTTTTAAAGAAAATAAATAGAAAAAACATTTAAATTAAATCATAATTTCTTAATTCTAGGGGCAAAATCGGATTTAACAAAAATAAAATCATAGTGTGACAAAAATATGACTCAAAATCCTATAACGACAAATCCAATTTGAGAGTGTCCCATTTTTCTCATTTTCCCTTAAAACATTCACACCTAATTCAAAAAATATTAATATTGAAACATACACGGTCTGTCTAAACGAAATTACACACATCTGTAACTATTCCGTCCAAACTAAGCTATATGTAACACTTAAATATTCGTACAAAGTAGTTACACATCACAAGTCATCCAAATAATTTTACTCAAGAAATTCCTTAAAATACGACTAAAATATTTTCTTTTTTTGGTGTTATATATCTGAAGTCATTTTTTCCTAAAATACCACCAACATGTTTTTTTCAAAAATAACGCAACAACTACAATTGATTTTTAGGCGTTTAAAATTAAAAATTTATGTTTAGGTTTAATATTTTGTGTTTACAATTTGGTTTTAGAGATTTAGAGTTTAGTTTTGATGCCTAAAGTTAAAATTTATTGTTGTGGTATTTTTGGGAAAAAAAACTATGATGGTATATTTGAAATAAAACCTTATCTTAGTCATATGTGTGAGAGTTGCCATGAAATATATACAAATAATTTCTCAATCTAAGCTGTTATATTGTTCAATAAACCTCATTGCAGTCCACTATTTAAATATGGTTCATTTTAACATTTTTATTACATAAATTTTGTAGTACATGAAAAAGAACGAAAAAACTGTAGTGGAGTTGAATTTGGATATATGTTTTAAGGTAGAATTGATTGTTGAATCTTTTATTATCTAACTAATTAAAAGGAGTTGATTATGGCTTTAGAAGGTATTTACGTAAGCTTCAAACAAAAGCTCCTCTTTTTCTGCCACATCAGATTCTAACTCCATGATGTTTGAGTAGCCAACGCCACACCGTCTTTTAAGAACGCTGAGAAAACTCCACGCCGTTTTCAAGGTAGCATTCCTGCAATAGAAAAACAGCAAGTTTTACCCTACGTTATCAACCGACGCTCACAGACCCTAATTCCTTTCACCTTCTTCCACATCCCTCTTCAACTCCCCCACTTCTCCACTGTTACACCCTCTATTCATTGATGTGTCTGATTCGGCATTTACTGAACGCCTCTTCATCTCCTCTTTCATCAACGGCGGCATGACTATGCCTGTCTATATAAATCTACCTTTTTTTCCAAACGACTCCTGCACCATTTACTTCACTCACCCTCAACGCCTTTACCAGAAGCCGCCATTGATCAATTCTCCCAAGCCAGAACCCTTGCAATGCTCGAGACCACTAACTCTGATGTCTACAATGATGAGCTTGCAATGAGGGTGCTCCACGCTTGAGAATCTCGAAACTTGAAAGGGCAGTAACTGATGGGCCATGAGCTTCTCTTCCGTGATTCTCAGGTAAAGCCGCCGCATATAAGAGGACCAGGTTTTGCCATCAACTTCAGCCGGAGACAACAACAACAACAACAACAACAATAAAGAATGATTGAGAGATGAATGGTGGAGCAGCTGAGAGAACGACGACGGATTACGCCGGGAAGAAAATCAAGGAAGAGGATGATGTGGAAGAAGAGCCAAAGAAAGCCTTAAAAGGAGCTCCTTGATGCTTTGATGGTATAATTGGTGCTCAAGAATTAATCTCTTAAATTTAGCAATGGCTTTTGTATGTAGATGCTTTACACTTCTTGAGTTTTGAAAGATTAGCTGAAGTTTGTTTTGGATCTTGAGGTCTCTCATGAGGAAGCTTGGTATGCATCCTTTAGATACATTGATTTTGATTTTGATTTTGATTATGATAATGGATTGTGTCTTTGCAGGTTATAAAATCTCCTCTATCAAGCTATTTAGACATTGGTCTATGTTTGTGTCTGAATAAAAACATAATCCTTTTGAGTAGATGCAATTCCTTCTGCAATAGGACAGGAGATTTAGTATGAAGGGTTCTACGAGAGCTACCTGAAAATAAATGGAAATGAAGCTGAGACATACAAGTTGTTGATGAATATCACCATGAAAATTTCAAGAGTAACACATGTGAAGATCACAGGAAGGAATCATCAAAAGGCATTATGGTTTCCATGCGAAGAACATCTATTGATAGAAATCAACATCATCTGAATTTTGTAAGTAGAATCAAGCCCTTTTATATCTAAATCTTTTATTTACAAAGATTGAAACTATATGTAAGTTATGTCGTACTATTTTCATATCTAGGCTATTCACCTAGAATTTGAAGATACAACCCTTAGTTGTCTGAGTATACCCTCTTCTCGCCCACCATGATCATAGTTTTTCAAATCAGTTTCTTCTTTATCTTTAAAGCCTATGATGATAAAAAAAAATTATATTAGCTGATTTCAGTGAGGATCTTATGGATCAATGATCTGAATTTTGTTTCACATACTGAGGCTTCTTTCTTAAATTAGTTTTTTCTGAATTTTGATAATGATGCGATGATGATAAAATGGCACGAAGGTGCGTGAAGGGCAGTGGACAGGAGAATACATATGTATTTGTCTTGCCGTGAGCTCTCTGTAATTAAACGACTTCTCCTTCCACTGAGCATTAAATATGAGTATTTTGTTTTCTTTAAGTTATTGAATTTTGGTTAAAGAGATAGGCATTTTTTACCAATTCAGATGGATTTAGAAAACAATTCCTTTAGGTATAATGACATTGAAGAAAGATTGATTTTGCAGTTTATCCTGATTACCTGACCCTTTTAAATGTTATTTGATCCTGGAAATGCTTTGCACATTTTTCGTTTGATGTTCCCCATGTAACTCAATGTTTTTATAAGGATGTTTTATTCGTTTGTTTCATCTTTTGGAGGGAGAGAGAGAGAGAGAGAGTTATCTTTGTGTAATAGTTTTCTTCCCTTTTCACAAGTAACTCTGATGGTTTCTGACCAAGAGTGTTTTTATAAGGATGTTTTTTGTTTCTATGCAGAGAACGTTCATGTCCCTCCCTATCTGAAGACTACATAGAAAAAAGAGAGGAGGATATAAGAAAGAAGAGTTTTGCTTCCTCATTAACTTTCTTTATATATTCAAGTTTAAAGGTAGTACACTTACGATCCTGTGAGGATTACTCAGGAGAGTGAATGATGCAGAGAACAACCATATCCCTTTAAAACGGGAAAATATAAATAACAGAGGATACAAACAGTTGCTTCAAAACATAACAAATCCACCACTTTCTCGATGCTTCTCAGAGAAACGAACAACTACATTAACAGCCTTAAGGGCTAAAGCAGCTACTACATTTGTGATCAAAACAGAGGAAAATTAATATATTTATGACGGTCAATGATCAAGAATTCCCACGACATTGATGTTATTAAATAAGAGAATGAGTCATTTCCTCATGTGAGTATGAACATCACATTGCTCAAAGGCCATGTATGTCTTCATTTTAACGTTGAAAAAGCATTGGTGTAAGAATTCATGAAATATATTTGTAATAAGATTATTCGTTATATGTTCTATGATATGCCTTTTTTCAATTCCAACAGTTTTTGGTGCAACTAGTGTTAAACTGACATGTGAAGAACATAAAATTGTTTGAGAATTTTTTTTTATTTTCAATAGTAGACTAATAAGCATAATCACAAAGTAGAGTTCCTGAATTTTGTTTATAAATTTTTAATTCACAAATATGGCTAAGATAAAAAAAGAGATGAAAAGATGCAAAATGCAAAACGAGCTTAGTTTTCGCAAGAAAAACATATTTTTAAGTTATACTTTTGGAGCCATTTGATATCAGAGAATATAAGCACTACCAAGTCAACAAAAAAGAAAATAAGCTTTACCTTTCACTAGAATCTCAAACAGCCACAGAGTAGCATTACCGCGAGGAAATTATATATTGATCATAAAGAAGGAAATGCTTTCAATATTTCAAAAACAACAACTCCTCTTTCAATATCTTGATAGCATACGAAAATAAGAAAATTGTTACTATATAAATAGGGTCAATTAAAAAGTGTGTGATAAAAAGCATAAATGTTGAAGGGATTCCCCGCCCCCTCCTTTTTAATTTTTGATGAAGAGAAAAAGATTCACATTGTTAATGGTGTAAAAGAATAGTTATAATATTTACCAAATAGATGACACTATCTTCTTATTATATAAAGTTGAATGCGTTTAATGTGAACGCGAAACATAGACGTAATTAAAAGTCACGAGGTTGCGATATATTATTGTTAGTTTAAAAGGTGTCTATAATGTAGTTTCAATAGAAAATATTCATCTACATCACTTAAATCTTTAAAAAAGTAACAAAAAACTACAATATGAATTACCTTTATTTTTTAATTTGATATTCTATAATTGGTTTTTATATTATTTTTTGTGTTATGAATTTTAAATTACAAGTAAGAAACATTAAAACAATAAAATAATGTAGAATGTGTAATATACGATTAAATAATTTAAAATAAAAATATAGAAATATGGTTATTTATTAAAAAAATTTGATTAAATTTACTTCAAAGATTTGAAATCTAATTTTAGAATCTTATAATTTATATAGGGAGTTTGTTTTCCATATTTTTGGTTATGGTATATTTTTTTTTTTTGAATTCTCTAGATCATGATGTACAAAATATAGCTTTGATATTAAATTTAATTACAGAGTCTTTATTACATCGGTTACCTATTTAGATTCCAAATATTATGCTTATATTTTTAGCCTATTTTACATGCATATTGCATATTACATGCATACATCGGAGTCCTAATCAAATATAACTTAAAATGTTACAAAAATCTTTTCCCGAATAGTTTTTCTTCGTAGAATATATTTTGGATAACACAAACCTACAAAAATTAAAAACACGAAATATTTTACGAAGATATGATGTCTAAATGAATAAATAAAATATCTCCCTTTTCTATAAGTTAAAAACGCGATAAATTCAAGCATAATAATTTAAACAATATAACCAACAAAGAATATATAAAATTACAAATTTTATTACCACTAATCCGCGCGCACAGTCCTAATATTAATAAAAAGGAACTGCTTTTGAGCTCACATTGCACCACTTCAGCATGCAGGAGATATCCCTCACTTCACTTCGACACCTCATCTCTGTAGAGCCCACTTGAAACCAAATCATTGCATACTTAAACGTTGCATCTCACGCTCACCTCATCTTTCTTTGTATAAAGCAGCCCGGACTGCAACCAACATCCACAAAGCTTATTCTATGGGCCTGATGAAGCCCAAACCGCAAAAAACAAAGAGCTCCAGCTTTGTCAGCCCTTTCTTCTTCTTTCTCTTACGCCATTGACACTCTGCATCCCCAAATCTCACTGCGTCAACCCTAAATCCCGACTTTTCGTCATCTCCTCCCACTCTCTTTCTCTACCTTCAACTGTTACAACACATTTAATCCCCTCTCCGCCACCCTCTTTAACTCACCCGAGTATGCCACATTCACACCCACGCGTTCCCATCTCCTCCAACATAACCGACCGCTCAACAATCTTTAAAATCATCGCCCTAACTATTCATCATCTCCTCCCACTCTGCGTCATGGCCCTAAAGATATTGTGGAATCATGGGAAAATTACAGGATACGCTTGGGTATTTGAAAGTAGCATCTAAATTAATTTGATTCTAGCAACTCAAGGTATAACTTTGTCAACTATGATTCCTTAAGCCTTGTGGTTTTAGCATTGCACTTAATTTTGTTTCCATGTTTAGTTTTTGAGTTTTTAAGTGACCGAGTCTTACGAACCAGAAGATATATGTTGCTCTTTACTTTTATAGTGTGCTTTGTAGTCCAACAAATGATTACATTTTTGTTATTGTTGCTCACGATGGTTAACCCTCTATCCATATCTCAGATGTAAAGACATCTATTCACTAAGTGTCGAATCAAGTTTTCTCTTAGGTAGTTTCTATATACATTTAAGTATGTAAATAGAAATATGTGTATCTTTATACATTTCGCATATGATATATGAATCTTTTCCACTCTTTTGGCAGCTCTCTTAAACAACAAGAAGAAGGCAAGAATATCTAATTTAGTTGCCATATGTAATCTACTCTTAAGCTATTTATATTATCAGGAGCTTACTTATTAGGAGCTCTTGGCTTTTATGTTCTTCTCTCTGCATACTTAACTAAAACTTCAAACTCTCACTGTACATTTATTCTCTTCATGGATCTTTTTGTTATGTTTCTATTCAGTCTAATAGAACATATTTTATATTTTGAGTTGAATATTTGCTATATCTTCTCTGTTCTCCGAGACTCAGAAGGATTTGATCTTTCTTTGGTCGCGTGTGAACAGCTCCTCTGTAAGGGATCTTCTCTTATGCTAGTTTTAATTTCTACTTCTACGAGGAAATGAAACGCCATGTCCCTGCTGAACACAAGAAAAGACATTTCCCTGAAACTCGTGTGTGGATTAGTTGCTGGACTACTTGGTCAGCCCTTAACGTACCCTCTTGAAGTTGTCAGGAGACAACTGCAGGTGTGATTCTGCTTCTATCAACCACATCCCTGAAACTTCGTACAACGATCCTAGGTAGTATTACAACCAAACTCCCTGCAGATTGAGAGACTATATGCAGCCGTTAAGAAAGAAGCAAGAGGACAATGAACAATGAAAACTCTTTTCAAGGTTGCAAGAAGCAACTCTTCTCGGGGCTTAGCATGAATTACCATAAGGTCTGCGAATAGTTTCATTGATATGTCTTTATCTACGGGCAATGGACTATTGCCCGGTTAATGTACAAAAATTTTCTCTTTTGGATGTCTCTAGGTTGTACCGTCTGTGGCAATCAGATTCGTAGTTTATGATGTTATGAAATTGCACTTAAGCTTCTTAACATTATTTTATTCCTTCAAAGCGCGATCGCCTTTCTGAGTGTATTCTTTTTTTGACCATAAGTTTAACGTCTTATTGAATTTCAAGCTGAAATATGGGTCATTGTATCTCATGTTGAAGTATTTGATGTTGTTTATAAACAACAAGTTCAGATCGTAGAAGGGCTCATGGTCATGGTGATGATAAACAGTTGGGATTGCAGAGATGCTAAAGGTACTTAGATGTAGTTTTTTTTCCCCGCCTAGTATCTAGATGTAGTTCATATATTGAGTATGCAGTGTTTATGTATATCGAAGTTAACTTCCACTCTTCAATAATGGAGAATTATTACTTTATTCTCAATTTTAAACCAATAAGTCTAATCACAAACTAGAGTTTCTGATTTTGATTTATAAGTTTTTAATTTACGAAATACTGCTAAGATAAGAAAGAATTGAGAAGATGCAAAATGCAAAGCGAAATTTGTTTTCGCAAGAGAAATACAGTTTTTGAGTTGTACTTTGTGAAGTTATTTGATATCAGAGAATATAAGCACAACCAAGTCCCAAAAAAAAGAATATAAACATTGCCTTTCATTAGAATGTCAATAAGCCAAATAGTACTGGAACATTACTGTGACGAAATTATATATTGAACATAATAAAGGAAATGCTTTCAATATTTCAAGAAAAAAATAACTTCCCTTTTAGTATGTTCTTTTGGAGATCCACATTATATAGTCCCTAATGGTTCTTCTCTTGATCCACATTATCAAGAGAAAGAGATTTACATTGTTAATGGTGTAAAAAATAGTTATGATATATTTACTAAATAGATAACACTATCTTTTTTAGTATAAAGTTGAACGCGTTTAATGTGACCACAACACGTAGGCGTAATTATAATCCATGAATCACGATATGTGTAATTCTTAGTTTAGATTATGACATGTGTCTATATTGTAATTTTTAAAAAGAAAATTTCCATCTAAATCACTTAACTCTTAAAAATATTTACTATATAAAATAGTTCCTTTATTTTTATTTGATATTCTATAATTGGTTTTTTAATTAAAGATTTTAAATTACAAATACGAACCTTTAAAATAATTAAAAAAAGATTAATTTACAGAAATACACTTAAAAGGAAAAGAAATTTTACATTTACACATCTCTTTTAATGGTTCTCAAATATACACCTCCTATTTGCACAAAAGTCGAAAATGCCCTTTTATCTTTTAAGAAATAAACCCTAATAGGGTTTAAGGTTTAGGGATTATGGTTTAGGGTTTAGGGTTTAACTGTTAGGGTTTAAGGTTTAGGGCTTAGGGTTTAAGGCTTAGGGTTTATGGCTTAGGGTTTAGGGTTTAATTATTAGGCTTTAGTGTTTAGGGTTTAGAGTTTAAGGTTTAGTGATTAGGGTTTAGGGTTTAGCTATTAGGGTTTAAAGTTTAGGAATTATGGTTTAGGGTTTAGGGTTTAACGTTTAGGGTTTCTTTTAGTCTAGGGGTATAATAGTCTTTTTCATTAAAAAGGGAGGTGTAAAAATAAAAAATTTTCAAGCAGGGGTATTTTTGAAAAACAGTTAATACAAAGGTGTATTTTTGTAAGTCTCCCTAAAAAAATGCAGAATATGTAATTTACCATTTAATCTTATAAAATAAAAAAAATATAGACAATATGGTTATTATTAATAAGATTATATTAATTTTACGATAACATATTTGAAATCTATTTTTAGAATTCTATAATTTATGCACGGAGTTCGTTTTCCATTTTTTTTTGGTTATGCTAGATTATTTTTTGGATTTTTAATATCATGAAGTAAAAAGTACAATTTAGATATTAAATCTAATTATACGAATCTTTATTATATTGGTTGCCAATTTAGATTCTAAATATTAAACTAAAAATTTAAGCATATTTTACATGCATACTACGTAGATCCTAATCTAATATAACACAAACGTCACAAAATGTTTTAAAAATATTTTTCCTTTTGGTAGAATATATTTTTGGTTAAAACAAACCTATAGAGCATCAAAAGTGCGGAATATTTTACAAGCATATGGTGTCTCGATGAATTAATAAAATAACTCCCTTTGCCATAAGTTTAAAATGTGATAAATTCAAGTATAACAAGTTAAACAATATAACCAAAAAAGATATACAAAATATAAATTTTATGATCACTAATCCGCTCGTAGTACAATCCTAGTTTATATGAATTTTAAAGAATCCAAGATGTATATGAAGGATTTTAAAAGTTGTGCTTTATGACTTAATTTGTTGAGACTACACATCTCAATAACACTAAATTTTAATAGAACTAGATGGTGTCTGCGAATTCACGGTTGTAAGTAGGGATGTAAAAAAAATACTTGAATACGAAGAATCGAAACGAGTCCGATCTAAAAAAGTGATATGGAATCTGAACCGAAATCGATAAAATATTTGTATGGATGCAAAACTTCAATACACGAAAAACCGAAATTGATCTCGGCATGATTCGAAATATTCCGAGTATCCAAAAATACCTAACTTATAATTACACTTAAATATATGAGTTATTTTAGTTGTAATATCTAAAATATTTAAAATACTCGAAAATATCCGGATTATCAAAAAAATTGGATTGTTTAGATTTTTTAGGTATATTTGCATTTTTACATAATTTAAATGGATACCAAACCTGCTAACATAAGAACCAAATAGAATTTAAATATCTAGTCTGAAAACTCGTAATCCGAATTAACCCGACTAAACTCGAACGAATATCTCAACGCTCGTTCGAACGTCCACCCTTAGATAAAAGTATTATACAAAAGTTTAACTATAATGTGATATTTTTATGTTTACTAATCATAGTAAAATATATAATATTTGTTATATAATTTTCATTTATAATAATTAAAATGTGATTTTATTGCTTTATATTTTCTAATATATTAAATGAAAAATTAAAATTTGTTCAATTGCTTGATTATCAATTACTCAGTAACGAAAACGTTATCTAAATGAAAAAATTATTGTAAGGTCTCCATCAAATATACAAAAAAAAATTAAGATGTTGAATGTAAAGGCTTGATATTTTACTCAGTTTCTTCTCAAATTATTTTCTACTTTAACTGTCTTGTAAAACAAGTTAAAAAATCGACTTTGTACATCAAATAATTAATACACAAACAACATAAATCAATATTAATTGCAAAAAAATCAAAATTTCTATAAAAGTATAAATAATTTAATGTAGAGCATGTAAGATTGAATTTCATGTAAATATGGTGATATTTATTATTTCGAGTATAATTTTACTTTCCATGTAAAAATCAATATGAATTAATTTATACATCAAGATAATTGTATACGATATATAATATATCTAGAAAAATAGTCGTTATGAATTAATATATTTATAGTTTTTAATATGAAAAATTTTATCAATTCTGAACAAGGAATAATTTTTCCGTTAAGTCTATATATATTAACTTTCTATAATTTTTTTCATCATCGTAAATGGAAAATTTCATGATTCTATTTATTTGTAACATTAAATATTTAATATTTTATGATTTATAATTTTTAAAACTGATATAAGATGATTTTGCTTCAAAATATTTTATAATTCAAAATACATATTATATAGTTTATTTTTAAAAACTATGAATTACTATTCATATTCAAAATATAAAATAAAATAGTATAAGATGATCATGCATCTATCTAATTAATTTATCCAATCAACTCAACTAACATTATATTATAAATAGATTATAGTTAAAAGAACTGACTAACATAATTTTTTTGTGAATTGACTCAAAAACATATTGAGGGGACCGTTTTTATGTCGAGAGGACCGTTGCATGTATTTTATGACCCTGAAACAAATTATATTAAAATTAAAATTATGAGTAACAAATAATATATGTAAAACAAAGACCATGTTGTTATAGTAATAACACAATTTATGTTTGAATGATTTTTAATAACCTAATAAATATATAATTTGTCGCTCAAATCTTACTCGTATATAATTTACATGTACAACAGAAGATTAAATTTTGTCACATGCATGCAAGTAAGTATATTAACGTGCATGCAATATTAAAGTAGAAAGAGTGACATACAAAATATAGGCATTTAAATATACTTTTTGATCTGCTAATAGCCTCGAGAGTTTTACCTAATGAAAAACATTGACACCAAACACAAAATACTTTCACGTTTACGCTCTAACGACAACATAGAAATGGTTTAAGATCATTGATGAAATCAATTTTTAATAACGACATCGGGTGATTTTTTTACTTGGTAGAGGATAAGCTCGATCTTGCATTTTTCATATGTTACAACCATCCATACTTATACATTTCAATAATCTTGGAAGCGAAGGCATTTTAATAATTATTTTCAAAGTTATCTCAATGATTAATTACCATTTTTCATATTAGTTAACCAGATTTATAAGGTATGTTCTTAAACCGTTAAAGTTGAATGTCTTGTGATTATGAGTTAATGGAGGAAATGATTTTTTTCATTCAAGTTAATAAATTCATACCTAAAAAGAAAAATACTTGGCAATAATAATAAATCCGTTAAAGTTAATGGACGCAATGAATTTTTTCTATTTAGGTTAATAAATTTGAACCTAAAGAAGGAAATTTAACAAGACAATATATATTTTGTATTCTAAATTAAGAAAATTATTTACTTTATTAGAATTATATAGCTTTATACACTAATATATTTTTATAACTTTATTCAAAATGTATGTTTAGGCTAGGTAAATGTTTAAAATATGTGAGAATATAAAAATATCCAATAAAATGGTGTGTGTAACTTAAATTAAAAATAACACTTAAACTCACACGTCTATAATGTTTATAACAATTTTTCGATTTATAATGTATCTATTTTTCAAATATATGATAATTAAAGATGGTGATCAAATTTGTATATTTTATTTCATCTTAAAATTTTGATAATTCCAAGATGTGGCTTAAATTTATATATTTTTATTTCATGATAATCTAATTCCCACAATGATTAAAATTTGATAATTTAGACCTCTATATTATATGATAATCTAATAAAACCAAATTTTTTAGAAAAAATATTACATAACAGTTTCTTAAATATGTTGCAGATATTTTTACTTAAAAAATGTATATTATTTAGGTAAATTTTAAATACATCTTTTATTGTATAATTTAAATGTATGTTATATAATAATCTCGAAATTTACATAGAAATATAATAATCTGATGTTTGGCAATATAATTAAAAATTGTTGATTTAAGGTTGATGTTTGGCAATTAAGTTAACGTAGTTCATGGTTTTTTTATTTAGAGATGAATTAAATAAATCAAAATTAAATTAAAAATCCAAATCTTTCAACCAATCAAAGTATAAGGTTAATGTTGAAAGCTCTTATATAACTGACACATAAGCAAATTTCACTTAAGTGTACTTTGATTTATTATATAGGAGAATTATAGAATCAACGAAAACCAAACATTTTGAATAACAATAGATTTTGCGTAGACATTTAAAATTATCAAACCAATAATAGTAGATTTTATGAAAATGTTATAGTCCATAAATCAATAATAACAAAATCTAAAAATTTTAACATTCTTCTAAAATCTATCTACCAATAACTTCCTAACTCAAAACTTTTAAATATCTATGGTGACGCTACTAAATATTTGTTCAGACTTAAATTTTGCTTTTGATGAGTCGATCTCTGCTGGTTACCTACCAGTTTCAAGAGCCGCCAGTGTCTTGATCGAAGTTGCTGCTGCTGCACCACCTTGGGAATCAAACTCAGTTTGCTCTGCGTGAAACCAAATTTGTTCTCTTATCATATGAACATCTTTGTGGCAGCTACACGAGAAAACGTAAATAAGTGAAATGTGACAATCTGCGCAAGTTCTTTACAAAGAAGAGAGAGGTAACTCTGAAGGTGGGAAACATAACAAACTGACCATGTTATCAAAATAGTCATTGCCTACGACTCAAACGTATGCTCTTGGGATGCAAAATCGTTACAAACAGTTTCATGGCGAGAGAAGCAAAGCGACCAATTACGCTTAGAGTTTAGAGTGGGAGTGTAACAACTCGGTTTCATAAAATCTGTAACACCCCGGTCCGTAGAAGTTGGGCTAGATTTAAAATTTGAAAGAAAAAGTCCTAATCTCCCTACAGCCCATCAAGGAAATCCTAAACTTGTTCTATTTAGTCCTTCTTTCTCCAAAAACCTAAAACTCCTTTTTCTTTTTGTTGTTGAGCCATCAACCAGAGAGAAAAGAGAGAGAGAGAGAGAGAGAGAGAGAGAGAGAGAGAGAGAGAGAGAGAGAGAGAGAGAGAGAGAGAGAGAGAGAGAGAGAGAGAGAGAGAGAGAGAGAGAGAGAGAGAGAGAGAGAGAGAGAGAGAGAGAGAGAGAGAGAGAGAGAGAGAGAGAGAGAGAGAGAGAGAGAGAGAGAGAGAGAGAGAGAGAGAGAGAGAGAGAGAGAGAGAGAGAGAGAGAGAGAGAGAGAGAGAGAGAGAGAGAGAGAGAGAGAGAGAGAGAGAGAGAGAGAGAGAGAGAGAGATAGAGAGAGATAGAGAGAGAGAGGGATCAAAGCTTGAGAGAGAGGGAGAGAAGAGGAGAAGATGAGAAGATGGTCGATGCAATCTTTGGAGACAGAACTGACATGTTGTGGAAGAATGGATGGACGGCCAACAAAACCATCAAGGATCGATATGGATTTTATACAATAAGTGTTCTTCTATTAGATCTATCATCTCCAACAAACGGTTTGTCATTTGGAGTTCTCTACTGAAAGTTATGGTTGTTCTCCCGAAGGAAATTTGTGCAGATCGGATCTGCAACCAGGCATGAAGAAGGGGACGATCGGCTATCCAAATGGTATCTGATCGGTGTGAAACCGGAGCTGTGGCTAGAGGACATCTAGGGCTTTAATCTGAATGGTTAGATCTTGTAGTTAATAGTTAGTTAACGTTTCTAAGTGTCAGCGAATCTGTCCAATTTCTAGATCTGTCTAATTTTAGTGTAAAGGATGTTTGGTTCATCTAGAGGTTGTTCTCGGATTGGTTTTATGCAGTAACGTTGTAGGCTCTCATATCTATCCATTGGTAAAAGAAAATCCAGTTTCGGATCCATATGAAGCGAGAAGTGTGCTTCCGAAGTCGACGAAGAGAATCTATCAACCCGTAAAGAAGTTGAGTTAAGGTCGTCTTTTAGAAGTGGACAAGATGAGGGTGTATGCTAAACTCAATAAGTGTGGAACCTAGGTTAGAACAGTGTTCTATGGTTAAATCGGCCGGTGTCGAGCTATATGTCTCGGCACAAATATATAACTTGTATTATGTACTTGCTATAATACTACTATACGCCTAGAGTGTGATTGTGTGTTTGGCCGCTAAGTCGAACATAGGTAGATAAATGTGATTGATGTGATATGAACCTAGTAGTGTTAAACGCATAACTAGGGTAATACAGTATTGCTTGAGAATTACGGAAGAGTGAAAATAAGCATGTTAACATGGTAATGTTGTCTCTGTTGGATGGTCGCCCATCTAGTTTACAGGCGTGATTTGCCCCGGCTGCGGACTCGGACTACAGTAGGTTCCGGTGGGATATCTTCGAGGATCCCGATAGATGTAGGGTTGAGTCTCGATCCAAATGTCAGGATTGGGTACAATTATACCCTGAGAGAGTGAGTAGGGGAGCATGGAGTATCTTGAAGGAGAGTTAGGGGAACGTGGAATACTCTGTAAGTGTGAGTAGGGGAACATGGAGTACCCTGGAGGAGTGTTTGTTAGGGAAACATGGAGTACCCTTGGATATATTAGGGTTGAATTATTGTGAATGTGTTATACTGAGATTATTGGAATGTTATGAATGTTAGTTATTGCTTCTACAACACGGTAGGTGTCTGTTTGAGGGTTGCGGTTTAGGTTTAGACTTATGGGCTAATCTAGTTTCTGGGCGACATGGTTTAGTTTATGTTCTCACTGGATGGTTTGTTTGAAAAGTCACTTACCCCTCCTTTTCTTTTCCCTTTTCTTTTCCCTTTTCTTTTTCCGAGAATTGTTTTGCAGGTTTAGGTGTTCAAAGTGACATTCAATGTTCAAGTTGGTGGTTTTCCGCAATATTTGGTCGGTACCGATTGGTTAACCCTGAACCGAGAGATTTAGATGTTACAACCCGGTCCAATTTAATTTTGTGCTGTAAACCAATTTAAACCAAAATTATCCGAAACTAATTTCCCTAATACTAATCAAACAACATCACGTTCTCGACATGGAGAAAACGAGTTATGACAAGGAATAGAAAGAAAGGGGACGAGAAAGTGTGAAACCTAATGTCCCAAGGTTGTCGTTGAGTGTTGCTAAGGATGTTGGGCCTCGAAACCCAATAAGACCTAAAAGAAGAGAAGAGTTCAGAATAAAGATTATGGGCTTTTAGAGTGCACAAAAGGGCCCAAGTCGGTTTCAAGAGTTTGTTGAAAAAGCTGTTACTTCTCTAAATAACTGAGGTAGTATATACAGAGAAGTAGAAGAAGAGAAGTTAGAAAAAACAACAGAAAGAGAGAGAGAGAAGCTGAAGTCTGAGAGGAGACAATCTTTGTTCAATTTCTTTTCTGATTCTCTCTAGATCTATCTTCTTCTTCTTCTTCGTTCTTCGTAAACCATCTCTCCGGAATCATTGTAGCCGGGAGATCGGAATCTCTGTAATCTTTCTCCGATAGTGGATGTAGCTGAGGAGCAAGAGATCTCCTCCCGAGACGTAGGGCTTGGCCTGAACTCGGTGATCAATTCTTTCGTGTTAGAGAATAGTGATCGGAAACAGGAAGAAAAGCAATCGGAGCTAAGGGAAGTTTATATCAGAAACTTACAAGTGATATCAGAGCATCTGGTGCTGGCTAAGATCGGTCATCAAGATCCTTCATTATCTGCAGGTAACCTTCTTGTATAAGATAAATCATTGTTTCGAATCTCTGAAACAATAAGGATATTGGATCTGGTGATTGTGGTAGTATAAGTTCAAGATCTGATTGAATCGGGAAAAGATTTAACTAGTTGAAATTAGCGTTAGGAAGAAGAAATTAGCGTTAGGAAGAAGAAAAAGATCTAAATGGTTGAGTCAGAGATGATGAGTACCAGAGTAGATGTTGAAAGATTTGATGGAAAAGGGGATTTCCATCTATGGAAGGTTCGTATGATGGCTCATTTCAACATCATGGGACTCGAGGATATTCTGATGGATGAAGAACTCTTGATGGATCTTCCATCTGCAAAAGAAAGCAAAGATGCTGAGAAAAAGAATCCTCTAAAGAGAATCGAAGGAGTAAGCTCAACTGATAGAGTTAAAGACCCTGTAAAAGTTGCAAAGTCAAAGAAGGCAAGGAGTATTATAATTCCAAATGTTACTGATAGGGTGTTAAGGAAAATAATTCAATGTGAGACAACTGCTCACATGTGGAATACCCTAAACAATTTGTACATGGAAACATCTTTGACTAACAGAATCTACATGCAACTCAAATTCTGCACATATAGAATGAATGAGTCAAAGGGCATGGATCAGAATGTTGATGACTTTCAGAAGTTAGTTCAGGATCTGGAAAATCTAGGGATAACTATTTCTGAGGAAGTCCAAGCAATTTTGCTACTTAACTCATTACCTAGCAGATATGACCAGCTTAAGGAGACACTAAAGTATGGCAAGGAAACACTTAGCCTAAGGGAGGTGGTTGCCTCAACAAGGTCAAAAGAAAGAGAACTCCTTGAAAGTGGAAAAGGCTCCAAAAGCCAAGCAGAGGGTCTATTTGTTGAATCCAGAGGCAGACCTGAAAAGAGAAACAATCAGTCATCAAGAGGTAGATCAAAGAGCAAAGGAAAAGGAAAGAACAAGAACAAATCTAATAATAAAGGCTGTTTTGTGTGTGGAAAAGAAGGTCCCTGGAAAAGAGATTGTCCTGAGAGGAAATTTAGGAACAATGGGAACCAACAAAAGGATTCAGCAAATGTAGCAGAACAAGAGCCACTAGCTTTGACAGTTAGCACTCAGGAAGCAACATAAAATTGGGTACTTGATTTAGGGTACACTTTTCATATCACTCCTAATAGAGATCTTCTTTATGACTTTGAAGAGGTTGAAGGTGGGAAAGTCCTAATGGGAAACAACACTTCAAGTGAGGTTAAAGGTATTGGGAAGATCATGATAACTAACCCTGACAATTCTGTTGTGGTGCTATATGATGTGAGGTACATGCCCTCCATGAGCAGAAACCTTATTTCCTACGGAATGCTTGAGATGTCAGGGTGTTATTATCAAGGAGGAGACTTTGTGGTTACATTCTACAAAGGAAAACAGAAATTTTTATCAGGTAAATATGACCAAGGTTTATACTACTTACAAGGAACAGTCAGTAGAAATGAAGTCTTAATGTCAGAGTCTCAAGCTGATAAGACCAAGTTGTGGCATTCAAGACTTGGTCATATGAGCTTGAAAGGAATGGAAATTTTAAGCAAAAATGGTTATATTATTGATAAGGAAGTCACAAATCTGTCATTCTGTGAAAACTGTGTATTGGGGAAGTCAAAGAAGAAGAGCTTTCCTAAGGGTCAACACACATCAAAAGCTGTTCTGGATTACATACATTCTGATCTATGGGGATCACCTAATACTCCTCCCAGTTTAAGTGATAGCAAATATTTCATCACTTTTATCGACGATTATTCCAGGAAAGTGTGGATATACTTTCTGAGGACCAAAGATGAGGCATTCTCCAAGTTTAGGGATTGGAAAGTAACTGATCAGAATCAGTCAGGAAAGAAGATTAATTATTTGAGAACAGACAATGGGTTAGAATTTTGTAATCAACAATTTGATGAGTTGTGTAAGGAAAGTGGTATAGTAAGGCACAAGACTTGAGCTATACACCTCAACAAAATGGTGTTTCAGAGAGAATGAACATGACCATAATGGAAAAGGTGAGGTGTATGTTGTCCGAAGTTGGTTTGGATCAAGAATTTTGGGCAGAGGCTGCTTCTACTGCTGTTTACTTAATCACAGAGATCTCCTAACTCAGCAGTAGAGTTCAAACTCCCTGAGGAACTGTGGTCTGGTACTAAACCAAGCTTAACAAATCTAAGAAGATTCGGTTGTACTGCATATGTACACACAGTTCAAGGAAAAACAGTTCCTAGAGCTCTAAAAGGAGTCTTTCTAGGTTATCCTCAGGGAGTAAAGGGATACAGGGTTTGGATGCCTAAAGATATGAAGTGTGTGATCAGTAAAGATGTAATCTTCAATGAGTTGGAAGTCTTTAAGGACTGGAACAAGGTAGAGGATTTAAAGACAGAACCAAATATTCAGACCAGAAAGGTGACATTCAACCCAGTGACAGAAATGTATCACTTAGGTGAATCCATTAGTTCTCAGGGTAAGCTGAAAGAAGTAACTACTCAAAGAGCCTCCTCAAGTGAAGGCAAGAGTGAGGAATCATTACAAGAGCAAACAGGAGAGACAGAAGAAGGCACAGAGAACTTGGAAGACTATATTCTTTCTAGGGACAGAGTAAGAAGACAGACCAGAAAGCCTTCAAGGTTTCTGGATACAGATTTTGTAGCCTATGCCTTAGCAGGAGCAGCTCTAATTGATTCAGAAGAACCTTTGTCCTATAAAGAGTCTAGAGAAAGTAAATATTGGGATCTGTGGAATAATGGAATGGGAGAGGAGATGAGTTCTGTGATGAGAAATGGGACTTGGAATTTAGTTGACAGGCCCAAGAATAAAAGTGTTATTGGCTGCAAGTGGATCTACAAGAAGAAATCTGGTATTCCTGGAGTTGAAAGTCCTAGATTCAAGGCTAGACTTGTGGCAAAGGGCTATTCACAAGTTGAAGGAATAGATTATACAGAAGTGTTTGCTCATGTTGTAAAGCATGTTTCAATAAGGCTATTGCTATCTTGGGTGGTCAAACATGACTTAGAGCTAGAGCAGTTAGATGTTAAGACTGCATTCCTTCATGGGACTTTGGAAGAGGAAATTTACATGGAATAACCTGAGGGTTTTGTAGCTAAAGGGGAGGAGCACAAGGTCTGTAGATTGGTGAAGTCACTGTATGGACTAAAACAAAGTCCAAGACAGTGGAATAAAAGATTTGACAAATTCATGGAAGATCATGGATTTCAGAGAAGCCAATATGATTCGTGTGTCTATGTGAAAGGCACAGATATAGAAGACCTAGTATACTTGTTGATTTATGTTGATGATATGTTGGTTGCAGCCAAACGTATGTCAGTAATTCAGAAATTGAAGGAGCAGCTTAAGGAGTCTTTTGAAATGAAGGACATGGGGGCTGCAAGCAAGATTCTAGGCATGGAAATCACACGTGACAGGAAGAATGGAACTCTAATACTTTCCCAGGAGAAGTATCTAACAGAAGTCCTAAAGAGTTTTGGGATGTTTCATTCAATTCCTGTAACTACACCTATCGGTACACATTTTAAGCTAAAGAGCCTGGATGAGGAAGAGTCAAAAGCGGAAGCAAGTCTAATGAAAGATACTCCTTACGCTAGTGCTGTGGGTAGTCTCATGTATGCAATGGTGGGAACAATACCTGACCTTGCCTATGGAGTTGGTCTAGTGAGCAGGTTCATGGGAAGTCCAGGGAGAGTTCATTGGCATGCAGTCAAATGGATAATGCGATATCTAAAGGGAGTATTACATCAATCTTTAACATTTAATAAGAATGATAATTTTGATGTTATTGGATTTGTTGATGCAGATTTTTCTGCAGATTTGGATAGAAGGAGAGCTATTACAAGTTATGTATTTCAGGTGGGAGGAAACACAGTCAGCTGGAGACCAAGTTTACAACATATTGTGACCCTGTCAACAACAGAGTCTGAATATGTTGCTTTGACAGAAGCAGTCAAAGAAGCTTTATGGCTAAGAGGGATTTGTTCAGAGTTAAAGATGACAAATTCAGTAGCTAAAGTTTTTTGTGATTCTCAGAGTGTTATGTGTTTGGCCAAGAATGGTGTTTACCATGAAAGGACCAAACACATAGATGTTAAAATTCATTTTGTTAGGGATGTTATTTCTAATGGTGATGTTATAGTTGAGAAAATACACACAAGTGAGAATCCTGCTGACCTTTTAACTAAGTTTTTGCCAGGTCCAAGGTTTAAGAAGGGACTGGCTCAGCTGTGTATCCACTAAGAAGCAACAAGACTCGGCTTAGGTAAAATGGTTTCTCACAAAGAAGGTAAAGCAATGGGTTAGCACACTATTGTTGTTACTATTGTGAAAATATTTAAGGTTCTAAGATCATATAAGGGCTTCAAAATCTTTACCTGAGCTAGTAAGACTGATCGGGTTTGTGTTGGAGAGTGTCTTTGTTGTTTGTTTCTCAAATGGTTGCAGGTAACAGGTGGAGACAGGTGATGGAGATTGACACAAACAAGACAAGAATAATAGGAGTTAGCTTCAAAGTCAAAAAGAAGAAGCTAAGGGAAAGGAGTCAATTTCATAAGGAAGCTTGAAAGTTGATTTCTTTTGGTACTTGTGGTAGACTGAAGTAGATTTGGTGGTTTGGAGGTCTATTCGAGGAGGAGTCAAATCGATACTCGCAGAAATGGGTCAGGACGAAGCAGAGTCAAGGAGGAGTCTTGGCGGTTGTTCAAAGGTTATGGCTCTCTGGATATGGACCTAAAGCTCCAAGAAAGCTCAAAAGAAAACATTCAAAGTAGAGAGTTAGTCTTCTTTGAAGAGAGTTGAGCTAGAGGGAGAAGAAGAGTCACAGAAGGAACTGAAGGGATGCATACCTTGTATTCCTGAAGTGACGGATGAGGAGATCTCAGGTGAAGGGAGTTTCAATATTACTGCATCTACAAGTGTGAGATCGGAATCAAGGAAATCAATTTCAAATCTCATTTGGCTGTCGCAACAACATCAAGACAAAGGAGGATATTTTGAAACCTAATGTCCTAAGGTTGTCTCTGAGTGTTGCTAAGGATGTTGGGCCTCGAAACCCAATAAGACCTAAAAGAAGAGAAGAGTTCATAATAAAGATTATGGGCTTTTAGAGTGCACAAAAGGGCCCAAGTAGGTTTCAAGAGTTTGTTGAAAAAGTTGTTACTTCTCTAACTAACTGAGCTCGTATATACAGAGAAGTAGAAGAAGAGAAGTTAGAAAAAACAACAGAAAGAGAGAGAGAGAAGCTGAAGTCTGAGAGGAGATGATCTTTGTTCAATTTCTTTTCTGATTCTCTCTAGATCTATCTTCTTCTTCTTCTTCATTCTTTGTAAACCATCTCTCCGTAATCATTGTAGCCGGGAGATCGGAATCTCTGTAATCTTTCTCCGATAGTGGATGCAGTTGAGGAGCAAGAGATCTCCTCCTGAGACGTAGGGCTTGGCCTGAACTCGGTGAACAATTCTTTCGTGTTAGAGAATAGTGACCGGAAACAGGAAGAAAAGCAATTGGAGCTAAGGGAAGTTTAAATCGGAAACTTACAGAAAGAAACAAGGAGAGAGATCAGAGGGAGACATGGAGGCGTGAGGGAGAGAGAGATGAAGGATAGGAAGAAGAAGCCAAGAGGGAAGGAGGCTTACGCTACGGAGATTGTCGCCACCACCACCATCCAATATGACCAGAAGGAGCAGATCATGGAGGAGAGATACTGTGGTGGAGGTGGCAAAACAGATCAAAATATTAGAAGGAAAGATGGAGATGTGGTGTGGCTTGTGATTGTGAAAGGTAGAGACGACGAGACCGAGACATTACGTGACGGAGGTTAAGAGCTTCACCGTGAAGGAGGAGGAAAGCTTATCGCCGGAGTAGAAGCGGAAGCAGTGAGGAGGCATAGCCATTGTAGGACTGTGGTGCTGTGAAGAAAGAGGGTGGTTATGTGTTGAAAAAGCAAATGGTGAGGCCGTAAGGGTGAAAGAATAAAAAGAATAAGAACAAGAAGAAGAAGGAGAAGAAGAAAAACAATTTAAGTTGAGTTGTTGTAAGAAGTTTTTTTGTCAGCACATAAAGTTTTCAGTCTCAAACAAGTTTCTTTAGGTATATCTCGTTGCCAAGAATCTATAAGAACAAATGATTTTGAAATCAGAGTTGTACATCAAAAGTTATGGATGTTGCTTTCGGACCAAGAATCACATAAAATTATCAAAACCCAGAAAAATATGCAGAACAGGTTTATCGCAGCGACTTTAAAGAATCGTGGAAGACTCGCTTGTGGTTTGATCGGTCTGAAACTTGGAGGAATGCTTCACGTATTAAAATCTTGAGAATCAATGTTGGAGATTGGTTTATAACGGTTAGTAACGGAGTTATAGATTGGTTATCGATGGTTCTCAACACAAAGTGTTTTTGGTCTCTAGTATCAGTCCGAGTAAGAAACGGTCAACCAAAACAAGAAATTTTGATCTTGAAATTTTTCTGTAAGTAGTCAACTCTTTTATCTATCATCTCCAACAAACAGATTTGCCTTCTGAGCTATATTCTTAGAGTTATGAATTTTCCCGTGAGAGGTACTGGTGCAGTCTTCATTTGTGACCAGTCTGAAAGCAGAGACATTTCAATTGAGCAAAGGATATCCGATCGGAGTAATCTCGATGGTTGTGGATAAAGGAAATGTAGAAGGTCATTTTGACCAGTGGGATTAAAAATTTAACGGTCAATTTTCCAGTTATTAATCTGTTTTCTTTGGAGTTTGGTTCTGCTAGGAAAATCATATTTGATTGGTTTGGTTTGTTTACTTCCGAGGAATTTCGGAGCTAGTGTTTCAAAGTCGTCTAAGTCCATTGGTTTTACCTCAGGTTCTCTTCAGAACCCTATGCCAAGGTGAGGGTCAGCCAACGCTTCCACCTTTATTGTTTACTAGGTTAGCTCGCATTAGACTAGGTCTAGTCCCTGCATGTTACGAGCTATGGTATATTGACTTAGTCGGGCGTTTGCTTGCTTATATATCATATTTTTATACGCCTATGTGTGATGGTTCTGTGTTTGGTCGCTAGAGCGAGCACAAATAGATGATATTGATTGATTGGACATAGTGATCACATGTTTAATAATGATTAGGGTTAAACAGACATTGTTTGAGAATTGCGAAAGAGTATTAAATTTATGTAAACGATTGAGTTGACTTATTATATATATATATATATATATATATGTGTGTGTGTGTGTGTGTGTGTGTGTGTGTGGTTGTGCAGACTTGGGCGTGGGGTACAAAGTCGGGTTGTTGTATATCGGGGTCATGTGTGCGGAGCGTGCAAGCAGCAAGTTGATATGTTGTCCGTAGCCCTAAGATTGATAAAGCGTCCATGATGGCGGTGTATATGGGCACTTTTCCCATGTTGAGGAAGCCTCTTCGGGGGGTGTGGGTGATCACTGAATTCGCAGAATAAGATCATTGCTTGTTTTGTTGGGTGCATTAGATGTCATGTTTGTGGCTTGATCTAGCTAGGTCTAGGCTTTCGAGGTTGGGTTAGTATTCGGTCGAACTAAGATTTTAGTATGCTCTTCACTGAGCGGCTTGTTTGAAAAGTCATTCACCCCTCCTTTTCTTTTTTTATTTTTTTTGTGTTTGTCAAGCAGGTTCCAAGGCAGAAGCGGTTGGTTCGGGTTAGTATTGGCAGTTTTTCGAATGACGGTTTGCACTGTATCAGGATTAGCTAACCCGAAACCTTTTGAGGATGGGTGTTACAGAAAGGTTCGAGGACAAATGAATTGGAATGGACAACAACAGAAAACGAAGAATGTCCATGCATCTGAACTAACTTAACACACAGAATTAAAACACAACTTTGTCTCGTCTTAAGGAATCTTCATCTATTCCAACATGGTTCATGAAAATTTTGACATGTTTCAAAAGAAATATCATTGGTACTTCAATTTTTTTGGCAACATATGTGGATACCCAAAATCCACACTTGAATTTGTATGAGTGTTGAGATGACAAAAAAAGATACATGGGCGAACCGCGTAAGAACTATTGACGGATTAATCAAAGATTTGAATTGATTTTGATTAAGTATTACAAGAGAAATTGAATGAAAAGAATGATGGTGATAATATTGATTACAAAAAGGTGAAAGTAAAAATATGTGTTTTAGGTATACGTGGGATAGTCTCGGAAGAGTTATAGATGGATGAAATGATCGATTGATGATCTTGATGATTATAAAAAATATTGATGATTGCAAGAGAAGAGAATAAGTAAATGATGATCTTTACGATATTTGTTACAAAAGAGAATTGAGTGTTTAAGTGTAAGTTTCTCCAAATGGCTGAAGAGAGCTCTACGTTTCTTGATATTCTTCTTATATAGTAAAAGGATGAAGTTGTTCCACCACCTGGCGCCTCCGAGATTTGCTCCTAAAATCTCGGGAGTTTGTTCCTAAATCTTTCTCGCACAACTGCCTCCAGAAATCTCGTCATCTCTAATAGTCGTATCTTTGAATCAGCTGTTGAGGTATCCAAAGCCGTCTGGACCTCAAATATATAGGGCTCAGTTACCTGGACCTCAGGTACCTGGGTATTTTGACTCGGCTGCTGAGATATCCAGAGCCATCTTGACCTCAGGTACCTGAGGCTCAGGTACCTCGACCTCAGGTACCTTGGCTTCAGGTACTTAGCCTTCAACAACATATTCTCTGGACTTCAATTTTTTTGCTGGGTCTTGAAGGGGGTGATATTTGGTCCCGACAGTTGCCCCCAGCATCCACATCGAGCTTGTAGTCGCCAGGACGTACGAAGTAGATTATTCGGTACAGACCTTCTTAAATGGTACATAATTCTCCAACGCCTTTATCTTTGGTGTTTTCGTACACTTTTCGTAGTACGAGGTCACCTACTACAAATCTCCTTGGTTTGGCATTGGAGTTGTAGTATCGTGCAATTGATTGCTGATAATTCATGATATAGACCAATGCTTTTTCTCGACTCTCCTTGATTAAGTTGAGGTTATCGAGTAACAATTGTCATTAGCTTCTTGATTTGAAGCGCATAGGTTTGTCGGAGGCTTTCACTGAGGCTTTGCCAAGGAAAACCGCCTCCATCCCGTAGGCTAGAGAAAAGGGAGTATCCTCTGTGGCTCTCCTAGGGGTGGTGCAGCATGCACGAAGGGGTTCCCACCAGGGGAGAGTTCTCCAAAGATCAAGTTAATCCTCTTTTTGGGATTCGGAGGTGGAGAGTCAATTTCCTTTTGGGGCGACCTATCTAGCTTTAGAGGTAAGGATTCCCTTGAGGAGGAAACTCCTTTCTGGAAGGGAGCTGGTTTGTTTAGCTTCACATCTTTCAGTTCCCCAGCAGCGAATTTCGCGGCTAGTTAACATTGTAGGTCCCAACATTCTTCTATAGAATGACCCTTCCTTGGGTGATAGGAACAAAATTTGTTCTCTTCATACGATTTAGTCTAGGGGGTTCTGCCCGTTTGCTCAGGTGCCTTAAAATCCCGACGTTCAGCCTCCGTAGGGTTCTGATTTTATTGTGGATTTTATCTAAGGCAGTTATTTCCTCTTCCAAGGTGATAAACCGCGACGCCTTGTGGAGTGCATCATCGATAATAGGAGGCGAATTGATTATCATTTTGGACCAGAACTCTGATCGATACCATAGACCTCTGCGAAGAGCCTTGATAGCTACCTGATAATTAGGGTTTAAGAGTTTTGTTCTCACTTCTTTGAATTTATCGATGTAAACTCTTAACGTCTCACCAACTCCTTGTCTAGTTTTTAAGAGGTCTACCTCGGAGCCCTGCTTTTTGATATGGATCGAGTACTGCTTTTTGAAAGCGTTGGTAAACTGATCAAAGCTATCGATCGAGTTAGGTTCAAGCCCTGAGTACCACTCGAGGGTTGCACCTGTCAGGTTTCCGGCAAATGTTCGGAAGTAACGTGCTTCACATTCCTCACGCGTGAAGTGAGCTTTCACAATGGCGAGCCTGAAGGCTCTCAAATGAGCTTTGGAATCGGAGGTCCCATCATATTCGAGAATAAAAATATTTCTCGTATCCGTGATGTATAACATCACGATTCGATCGCTGGACGGAATTCTCCGGGTCTCCGCGATTATACTTTCAATTTTTGGGGTTGAACTTGTGGTCTTATGGACCTGGGCATTTAGCCTCTAAAGTGTGGCGTTGGTTCTTTCCATATACCTACAGATAGCCCCAGATTCCTCTAGTTGAGGAGGAACTGAATTGTCACGAGGTACATGGTTGGGTGGCCCTTGAGGAAACCATGTCTGTCTATTAGGGTTGGATCTCCAAGATTGTGGAGAAAGAAACCTCTATAGGGTACCAGAGCCAACATGGTGGGAACTTGGAGGGTGAACGTTACCTAATGGATTCAGGTAACCTGAATTTTCAGCCTCCGGTTGTACCTGCATATCAGGATTGAGGGATTGCGTTTGTGCTCGGTGGACGGAGGCTGAGGTTCCTCCCCCAAGAGGTATCGAGGCTTCCAACCGAGACGTGAGTATATGTGGAAGAGGAGAGAGACTAATGCTTTGATTAGATGATGGGTCAGGTACCTGCGCAGGCGTTACGTTGGTGCTAGCTACATTAGTTCCCATGGCCAAGTTAGCTGGAGAAACAAATGTGTAGGTTGCTCCTTAAACTCAGATCCCGAATGAGAGTTCTTGATTTCCAGGTGTCGTGCTGACAAGTTAAAAGTTCAGGCGACCATGAGGAAAAGAGTGATCAGTTGTGACGTTACCGAAGGTGATGCCTGAGCCTCGGCGTGGTGGAGGTCTCGTCAACAGAACCAGAGACCTCGATACCTCCTCAATTTGCTGATCGTGTTTCTTTTTTCGGGATAGGAGTTGTTGAACCAACAACTCATTATCCTGAGTCTTATTGACCAGGATTAACATCATCCGACGGATCTCAAAAAGCTAGGTCGAGACCTGATCTGAGGATGAGACTAGAGGTCGAGTTCTCGCAAGCACATGTCATTCAGGTTCTTTGGAGATCAGGAATCGCTTTCCCATATTATCGATAGGCGTCTGAAAAAGCACGCTTGGATCTCTGAGATCAGGTTGAGTCTCTTCTGAGAGCCGAGACTCATTCTAGGTTTCGGTACGAGGTGGCTCAGGGATTAGGAGACCTGAACAGTCAGCGTTCAGTGAGCCAACATTCGGTGTTAGAGACGCGGATTCGGGTCGATCCAAATCTTGAACAACGGGATCTATTGTTAGCTACAGAGTGAGGGATTCAATGACTCCTTCCACGAGCGAATCGCGTAAGAACTATTGACGGATTAATCGAAGATTTTGATTGATTTTGTTTAAGTATTACAAGATAGTTGAATGAAAAGTATGATGGTGATAATATTGATCACTAAAAGATGAAAGTAAAAATATGTGTTCTAGGTATACATGGGAGAATCTCGTAAGAGCTATAGATGGATGAAATGATCGATTGATGATTTTGATGACTATGAAAGATATTGATGATAATAAGAGAAGAGAATAAGTAAATGATGATCTTTATGATATTTATTACAAAAGAGAATTGAGTGTTTAAGTGTAAGTTTCTTCAAATGGTTGAAGAAAGCTCTACGTTTCTTGATCTTCTTCTTATATAGCGAAAGGCTGAAGTTGTTCCACCACCTGATGCCTCCGAGATATGCTCCTGAAATCTCGGGTGTCTGTTCCTGAAATCTCTCTTGTGCAACTGTCTCCAGAAATCTCGTCATCTCCAACAATTGTATCTTTGACTCGACTGCTAAGGTATCCAGATACCTGGGGCTCAAGTACCTGGACCTCTGGTACCTGGGTATTTGGACTCAGCTACTGAGGTATTCAGAGCCGTCTAGACCTCAGGTACCTGGGCTTCAGGTACCTATTGATGTGTGCATATTTTCTTGCATATTTTGGTGCATTTTGGCTTAGTTTCATCCACATTTAGGTTTTATATATTATTCATAATTCTTAGAATCCATGAGTTTGAGTATAGAGTCTAGTTTAGGATCATATTGCATTTGCATATCATTTCTTTGCATTTGTAGGTACAACTTTGGGATGGATTCATGGAGTCTCTAGAGATGGTTTCAAGATGGATTTGGAGCTAAGGAATCAAGGAAAAAGATGAGCCAAATTCTATGGGAGAATATGGAACCAAAAGGAGCAATCAAAGGATGAAAGAAGAAGCCACAAGTTGCCACAAGTTGCCACAAGTTGCCACAGTGAGCAACTGTCGACCTCAAGATCAATAGCAGCTCACTTTAGGTCGATGACTGCTTAAGTTGGCAGCTCTGCTGCCCAAAGTGAGTTGTTGTCACCCTCAAGGTAGTTGGGACCCTATATTCAAATACTTTCCTGTGGCTCCTTCTTCTAGGGGCACGTCATCGAGTTGCTCGATCTCTGGCTCTTCGATATTCTTCCTAAGAGATGAACTTCTTTGCTTCTGGCTTCTTGGAATCCCTTTGATAGTGGTTTAATAATGGGATCGTGCTTCTTCTTGTTCTCCCTTGTTTTCCTTCACACCCAAGGGGTAAAGAACTTGATGGTTTAATGAAATGTCGAGGGCACCGCCTTCATATCGTGGATCCAGGGACGACCCATTATTGCGTTGTAGGGAAAGGCGCAGTCGATCACGAGGAACTTGGTAGATCGACTTAGTCCCACGACATAGATCGGGAGCGTGATCTCGCCAATAGTTTTCTTGGTCTCGCCGCTGAATCCGACAAGAGAAACAGTCTTCTCTAGCAAGGTGCCTTCCTCTAGTTTTAGGCGGGAGAGTGTCCCTGCAAAAAGTATATTTGCAGAACTGCCACTGTCTACAGAGATTCTCTTCATCAGACAGTTGCAGACGGCTAGGGTAATGACTAGCGCGTCGTGATGAAGAGTATGTCGGCTTGCCCTTCGAGGGGAAGGGAATCTCAAGTCTTCTGTGTCGGTCTCCAGTTGACTATCTTGATAGGTTTCTTGAGGTGTGCGTCATGTGACAGGGATCGCGGTTTCACAAGAGATTTCTTCTATGGGGGAGTCGTCGATGATTGTGTGAATGGTTTCGACATCTTCTAAGGCTCGGTTGAATCTGCTCATCATCATGTAGTTTGTTAGAGTAGCACCCTCCTTCTAGCGCCAAACTGTTATGGTAAATTTTGGGGCGGCTCTTGTGCCACTATGGAAAGCAGTATAAAGCAAGAAAAGACCGTGAAAAAGGGTGTAAAGCGTTGCTTTATTGATTGAATGTCTAAACTTTTGAAGGAATACATTAGGGTTTACACAGAGTTATATTTATAGCATATAGAGGATAATGAAGGTCGAATATCCCTTAGATTTACCTTCGATATTGCGTAGATTTGTGCAGTTAATGAGGATTTAGAGTGTATGAATGTTTTCTTTATTCTCGCTCTTCTGCATATACCGTGAATATCTAGAGGAATATAAAGGAAATTTTTCCTTTTCCATCGGTGATATGTCCATTGGTCAGGAATCCGGTCATGTCGTCTTCTCTGGTGTTGCTTCTCTTGGCGTTGCTTCATTCTCTGCTTGGTTCGTTGGTTCAGTTGTTGCTTCGAGCGTGGCTCTTTCCCTTGCTGTTGAGGATGATTTATATTACCCTAACACTAACCATTAGCATATCTTGGTTTCAAATATTTCAATAAAAACTAAAAAAACAAAAACTATTTCATAAACAATAAAAATAATTTTTATTCTTGTAAGCACAATTTCGTAAGCTCAATATGCATAAAAAATTAAATGTGTTTAAAGTTATACTAGAGTTCGACCCGCGCAACCGCGCGGGTTTTTGTAAATATTTTATATTTTATTAAGGGCAATTCTCAAATATAGCACACTTTCTCATTTTTTGGACACATT
>OVAN01003040.1:0-30698 GCA_900406275.1 Anastatica hierochuntica
CCATTTTTCTTGGCTTTTTCCATTTCCTTTACACGAGCTCTTTCTTTTGCCATCTTCTGCTCAATCTTAATAAGAACACATGATATTGGTAACTTATCAGTTTCAAAAGGCTTGAGGAGGTGTTTTGGAGACTATATATATATATATATATATATATATATATANAATACATTTTGGTTTAATAGAATCAAAGAGCAACAAAGGGGCTTTGGAGATTGCTAAAAGTGTAGTTAAGGATGAGAAACTAAATTCACACATTGCAAAAGGTTTTCCTTCCTGGGAAAAACAGATTTTCGATCAAGAATCAACTTCTATGGTGGTGTAGAAGAATCAGAGAAGTAATATTCAGAGAAGGAAATAAAAAGAATCAGCTTGAGTTCGGAGGGATCGGCTTGGGAAATTTGCCCACCACTGAGAGCGCAAACTTAAATAGAAAATTGAAAAGCTGGAAGAGAATACAACCCGTGTTAAACCCCTTTAAAATGTTATTAAGCTCAATACTACTCAGGCGGATGCTCCACCCGACCCAGAAACCCAAACCAGATTCGTCCCTTTTAACCGGTCTCCTCACCACCGTCTCTTCTCCACCGTCCGATCCTCTCATTTCCGACGCCGTCTCCATCCTAACTCATCACCGCTCTAAATCCCGATGGTCCACTCTCCGATCTCTCCACCCTTCCGGTTTCAGTCCTTCCCAATTCTCCGAAATCACTCTCCGCCTCCGCAACAACCCTCATCTCTCCCTCCGCTTCTTCCTCTTCACCCGCCGCCACTCTCTCTGCCCTCACGACATTAGTTCCTGCTCCACTCTCGTCCACGTCCTCGCTCGATCTCGCCTCAAAACCCACGCTCGTGACGTAATCCGTCTCGCTCTCCGTCTCGCCGACGAAGAATCCGGAATCGATCGCGTCTCTAAAGTGTTCCGTTCGTTGATTAAGACTTACAATCGATGTGGGTCTGCTCCATTCGTGTTCGATTTGCTGATAAAATCGTGTCTGGATTCGAAAGAGATCGATGGAGCTTTGATGATTGTTAGAAAGTTAAGGTCCAAAGGAATCAATCCACAGGTTAGTACTTGTAATGATTTGATCTCTCAAGTTTCAAGACGTAGAGGTGCGTCCAGTGGATACAAGCTATACAGAGAAGCTTTTGGTTTAGATGATGAGGTTAAAATCGATGAGACGAAGACGTTTGTAGCTAAGATTAAGCCTAACGCAAACACTTTCAATTTGATGATGGTGAGTTTTTACAGAGAAGGTCAAATAGAGATGGTAGAAAAGATTTGGAGAGAAATGGAGGAAGTAGGATGCTCTCCAAACCCGTATAGTTATAGTGTTTTGATGGAGACGTATTGTGCTCGAGGTAAGATGAGTGAAGCAGAGAAGATATGGAAAGAGATGAAGTTAAAGGAAGTAGATGATGATGTTATGGCGTATAACGCTATGATTGGTGGGTTTTGTAATAACATGGAGGTTACGAAAGCGAAGGAGCTTTTCTTGGAAATGGGATTGAAGGGAATAGAGTGCACTTCTTTAACCTATGAGCACCTCGTTAACGGGTATTGTAAAGCAAGGGACGTTGATTCAGCTATGGTTGTTTACAGAGACATGAAAAGGAAGAATTTTGAGGTAAAAGGTTTAACCATTGAAGCATTAGTCGCAGGACTATGTGAAAATGGCAACAAAGAGAGAGTTGTTGAAGCTGCGGATATTGTGAGAGATGCTGTGAGAGAATCAGAGTTTTATCCTAGTAGGAAATGTTACGAGCTGTTGATAAAGAGATTGTGTGAGGAAGGGATGATGGAGAGAGCATTGAACATTCAGGCTGAGATGGTGGGGAAAGGATTTAAACCGAGTCAAGAGACGTATAAAGCTTTTATCGACGGGTTTGGAAGAGCTGGCGATGAGGAAAAATCTGCACTATTGGCCATGGAAATGGCTGAATCACTCAAGCTAAGAGTAGATGAAGAAGAAAGGTAGAAGTTGAGCTAAGAAAAGAAAAAAGGTGACAGCTTCTATGTAAGTGCAAAGAAATCTCAAATGACAAAACATTTATAATGTTGTTCAATCCACAACCAAACACCTCATGACCATTTCTTATTTCTGAAGCCACATTCTTTGATACTTAATCAGATACACAATCACTCTTACATAAAAACAAACAACAAAACGGGGAGAAGAAACGGAGAGTTGTCACAGTGATAGCTTTAAAAGATAAGAGCCCAAACGGGGAAGACGACGAGAGCAATGATGCCGAGGGTGTTAGAGATGCCGTGGGCTTTAGTGAATGCGTTTCTGAATCCACCAGAAGCTCTGATGTGTTCTTGAAGCAAGTAACAACTAATCCCTAAGCATATCGCTAAACCCACCCAATCGTTTCTGAATGTTCCGGCGATTAGTCCCGGAGCCACCACGATGAGCAGGATGAGAGCCGCCGGTAATTCAAACCATTCTAATAAACAAACAACAACAACAACAACAGAAATTAGCTACCTCATCAGCAAATGAAGAATCAAAGTCTTAAGGTATACAAACCTCGGAAGTGTTTAGGGAAGAAGAGTTGCACAACAACAGCTACAAACGCAATCCATTTACCAACATCTCCTCTGTGAAATTCAGACACAAGTTAGGAACATAAACAGAGAAAGTGTCTGGTTTTATTTGTTGGGTTTAACCTGAAAAGTCCGAAGATCACAGAAGGAAGACTGAAGAAGATGTAAGGAATCAAAAGTGCTGTGAGCATATTCGTCTTCCAATTAGTTCGATCCAAGACCAACAAGTATCTGCATTTATTAACATCAAAAACCTCATAAGATTCAACACGAAGGAAAAGAGTAAGAGAAAGGAGAGGGGGTTACATGGCGGCGATCGAAGCAATCCATTCGAAAACAGAAGTACCAAAGCCTGAACCAGTGAGCATGAAGGTGTGGTTAACGAGATTCTTAGCAGCAACAGCGAGCTCGTTGAAATCGGAGCTTAGAACAGCCTGAAGGGTTCCAGGGTCTCTCCTCATCGTCGAGAAAGTCATTAATCCACCGGAGAAAACTCCGAAACTTTGGAAACTAGAAAATGAATTATTGGTGGTAGAGAGAAGAAGACAAGAAGAGAAGAGAGAGATGTGTTAAGACCTCGAGAATTGAGTATAACACAGATGGAGAAAGTGACTCGATGGATGTATTTCACGTGGCGTATGAGATCTTTTCTTATGGAGTATTTTATATTTGTAACAATCGACGACTTACATTTTAACTTGTATTTTGACTAAGCCAAGCGATTGCCGACGTAAATGTTAAACACGCGTCACATTTAGACAGCCACACGTGACAGTAGAACTTACAATACAAGATTAATGCTTCTGCTCGTTGTCTTAGTCGATGGCTCCCTTTTTTGGGCTCTAAACTCTCTTTTCCTAACAGAGTATTCCACTTGCTAGGATTAGAGCTTATTTTCCAATTTTCGACATCTTAAACACCTTTTTCTTTGTTAACCTTGAACTTTCTAGATCTAAAAGATGTTTTTCCAAACTGTAGCTTGAAGATCTTCAACTTTTCGCGGATCTCATTTCCAAAAATTATGTTTGTCGAAGAAATGGATTCAGACATCGATAGAGCGCTCTTGGCGATGTCTCTGGATGATGGTGATGAACTCTTTACCTTACCGGATCGTCCTGAGTTCTATTCAACAACACGTAATCGAAGAAGCATAGTGGGGAGGATCCTCAATCCAGACTGTCAAAAGATGTCAAGTCTGATACTTGACATGCCAAGGAAGTGGCAAATCTATGATAAGGTATGTGGAGTGGCCTTAACGAAAGAACGCTTTCAGTTCATCTTCGATTATGAAACAGATCTAGAACGCATCTTAAGCAAAGGAGTCCATACCTATAATCAATGGGCACTGGCCATTGATAAATGGGAACCAAATCCACCTAAAGACTATTTGAAGTTCATCTTAGTGTGGGTACAGATGAGGAATGTCACAATTAACCACTACACGTCGAAAGCTTTGACTGCTCTTGGAGAGTTTGCAGGAGAGGTAAAAGAGGTTGCCTTTGATGAGAACAAAGCTCAAAACAAGGATTATGTCAGAATCCGAGTTAAGCTAGATGTGACCAAACCTTTGAAGAGAGCTAAAAAGATTAACTTGCCGAATGGTGAATCTACAATAATCCTGCATGATTATGAGAGAATTCAGAAACGCTGCTTCAAATGTCAAAGATTGACTCATGCTCAGGAGAAATGTCCTTTTCTAAACCAAGGCGAAGGTAGAAACAAGGAGAAAGTAGATACCAATAAGCAGCAGCAAGCTAAACATCATGAGCCAATATTGAAAGATTCTGACCCGCTCTTTGGTGTCTTGCAAGAGAAACAAGTTGGTATTAATGTGGCGCTTGGTAGGCCAAGAATTGCAGAGGAAGTGCTTCAAGGTATGCGTCACTATCTCATGGTGGCTAATGGGGAGGACAAAGTGATCAGAGAGGAAAGGGTCAGGGCTTCTATACAAAGTCTAGCCAATGATCCTATAGGCCAAAAAACCATTCTCCGTATGGAACAACCGCCAGTTATCACAAAGGATTTGGAGAAGGGTAAAGGTATCGTGTTTGAATTCAATCAGAAACACTTCTCGTTAGCTTAGTGGAAGATAGATGACAATGCTCCTAAGTTATTGGCCTCATCATTCCAAGCTGCAAAGGTTCAATCAATGAGAGATACAATGGACTTTATGCATATTGATCAAGGGAGAACTAAATTTCAGTTGGAATAACTTCCTTCAAATGATAGTCCTACGGTTTATGGTTCCAAGCATGAGGAGGTTGGAACCTCCGGGACTTCAATCAAAAGAAAGTATCAAAGGAAAAAACCAATGAAAAATGTGAGGAAACAACTAAAGAATTAGACAGAAGTCCAAGATGCTAAACTGTCTACAAGAGAGGTAACAGAAGGTGCAAGTGGAGAAAAGAGAAAGACAGAATTGGATGCAGAAGATCACATTCAGAAGGCCAAACGAGGAGCTATTAAGGTAGTCCCATCCAAGGGACTACCTAAGAAGAAATGAGCCTCTTAAGCTGGAACTGCCAAGGAATAGGTAAGTCCTATAACTTCGTAGTTCCACGCCTCAAGGAGATGCGATCTTTGTATTTCACTGAGGTGCTCTTTCTGATGGAAACTATGAATAGAAGAGATGTATTAGTAGATATCCAAGTCTGGCTAGGTTATGACCATGTGTATACAGTAGAGCCAGCTGGTAAGAGTGGGGGTCTTGCCATTTTTTGGAAAAATAGTACTAATCTAGAAGTTCTTTTATCGGATAAGAATACTATAGACTGTAAGGTTCTTTTTGGAGATCATATATGTTTTGTTTCTTGTATATATGGCCCCCCTATGGCTCAAGAAAGACCTGTATTTTGGGAAAGAATATCAAGAATGGGTATTGTAAGAAAAGAATGTTGGTGTTTACTTGGTGATTTCAATGATTTGGTGCATAGTGATGAGAAAATTGGTGGTCCTACAAGAAATAGCAACCAGTCTCAACCCTTTTGCGACATGATAGAAGCGTGTAACATGAAAGAGCTCCAAAGTACTGGGAATATCTATACGTGGGGAGGTAAAAGACACAATCGTTGGATTCAATGTAAGCTTGACAGGTGTTTTGGTAATAAGGAATGGCATAGAATCTTTCCTGCCTCTAACCAAGCTTTCCTTGACAAAAGAGGTTCTGATCACCGCCCGGTACTTGTGAAGTTAATGTCGTCTCAAGAGACATACAGAGGATGCTTTCGTTTTGATAGAAGATTTCTGTTAAAGTCTGGGGTTAAAGAAACAATTGCTCAGGCTTGGCAAGATCAGTTTCAGGGCTCGAAGATGAATGTAGCAGAGAAGCTAAGGAGATGCAGACAAGGATTAAGCAGATGGAAGAAGAAAAACAGAACTAATGCCTTGGAAAAAATTGGTAAACTTCAATAGGAACTCGAAAAAGAACAATCTGCTTCCTTCTTGTGTTTGAAATCTGTCCTGGAGTTGAAGAAAAGCTTGGTGGAGGCTTACAAAGAAGAAGAAAGTTTTTGAAAACAAAGAAGTAGGGAAAGGTGGCTGGCAGAAGGAGAACTTAATACTAAATTCTTCCATGCTTCGGTGAAGGCCAACAGATCAAAGAAGCATATAGAAAAACTGATTGATGAAGAAGGGAATATTCGTAGGACAGAAGCTGCCAAAGGGGAGGTTGCAGTGTCTTATTTCCAGAAATTGTTTACTTCAACTAACCCGGATAATTTTCAGAATATCTTTCAAGGCATGAGGGCAAGAGTCACAAATACGATGAATAGAACTTTGATCCAAGAAGTTACCACATAAGAGATCAAAAGTGTTGTTTTCTCAGTGAAACCATCTAGTGCACCAGGTGCTGATGGCATGAACGGTATGTTTTTTCATCACTATTGGGATGTAATTGGTGAACAGGTAACTAGGGAGGTCAAAAATTTCTTCACTGAAGGCAAGCTACCGGATGAATGAAACTATACTCAATTATTCTTTTTGCCCAAAATCAAGAATCCTCAAAAAAAAATGGTGGATCTAAGGCCTATAAGTCTTTGTACGGTTCTTTACAAGATCATATCCAAAATATTGGTACAAAGACTTAAACCCTTACTCCCTGAAATTGTGTCTTCCATTCAATCTGCTTTTGTAGAAGATAGAAACATCGCAGACAATATTATCATCGCACATGAGATTGTCCATGGGTTGATAACACATTCTTCCATATCTAAAAACTTCATGGCAATAAAATCAGATATGTCTAAGGCATATGATAGAGTGGAATGGCTTTATCTACAAAATATGTTGACTGCTTTGGGGTTTCATAAGAGATGGATAATGTGGGTTATGAAGTGTGTAACAACGGTAACATACTCTGTTTTGATTAATGATCAACTTCATGGGATGATTCACCCTCAAAGAGGCCTAAGACAAGGCGATCCGTTGTCTCCCTTCCTGTTCGTATTATGTACTGAAGGTTTGATCAATCTCTTAAATCAGGCACAAGAAAACAGGACCATAACTGGTATACAATTCTTTGAAAGAGGCCCGGCGATTCATCATATCTTATTTGCATATGATTGTCTACTCATTTGTCAAGCTAATGTGGAGCAATGCAGAACTTTGAATAACATCCTCAGGATATATGGCGATGCCACAGGCCAGGTTATAAATACCAGTAAATCCTCTATTACTTTTGGAAGTCAAACCTTAGAAGAAATAAAGCCGAGGGTCAAAGAAGTGATGGGATACAAAATGAAGGAGGAGCTGGTACTTACCTAGGTCTCCTAGAGTGCTTTAGTAGCTCTAGATCTAAAATGCTAGCCTATATTCATGATAGGTTGAAGTCCAAGATTTCAGGTTGGTTTGCTAAACAACTTTCACATGGGGGGAAAGAGGTGCTATTAAAGGCAGTGGCGATGGCAATGCCTGTTTATGTCATGTCTGTCTTCCTACTGCCTAAGGCTACAGTAAAGGCATTGACAAGTGCCATGTCCCAATTCTGGTGGAATCACACGGAGAATAAGTCCAAAATCCATTGGATAGGATGGGACAAATAATGCTTTACAAAAGAGCAAGGAGGTTTAGGGTTCAAAGATGTTTAATGTTTTAACAAATCTCTCCTTGCCAAACAAGCATGGAGGCTGCTTCAATTCCCTGAAAGTATGTGTGCACAGTTTCTGAAGAGCAGATATTATCCTGAGTGTGACTTTCTACAAGCAGATTTGGGAGCGAGACCATCATACATATTGGGAAGCATAAGATCAGGTAAGCTTCTCTTGAAGCAAGGATTGAGGTTAATGGTTGGCAGAGGTGAATCGATAAGGGTATGGTCTTCTCCTTGGATTTTTGATGCAAACAATATTCAGCTCAACCAAGGTATGCGTCCTCCTTTGATGAAACCTATCATTATTGACCTGGAATTGAGAGTGAATGCTTTGATTAACCCGACTACAAGAACCTGGGACCCGGGTATACTTAATGATTTATTCTTTCCTTATGACATCGAGCTCATTAAAAAGATTAAACCAGTGATGGACAAAGATGTTTACTGGATTTGGATACATAACAAATCAGGGTGCTACAGTGTTAAATCAGGCTACTGGTTAGCTCATTCTTTGGCAAAAACCGAACTTATCAATGAAGCCTTGATGCAACCATCCTTGAATGTCTTAAAAAAAGAGATGTGGAAGGTACATACAAGCCCAAAGATTCAAAATTTTCTATGGAAGGCTATCAATGGTGCCCTTCCTGTTTCAAATACACTAAAGGCGAGAGGGATGAAAGTGGATGCAAGATGTCAGGTATGTGGAGTGGAGGGAAAGTCAATTAACCATGTTCTGTTTACATGTCCATTGGCAAGGCAGGTGTATGCTGTTTCAGGATTCCCATGGCCCCGTGAAGGTTTTGATCAAGGCTCAATACGTTCGAACATCTTCACAATCCTTAAAATAGCCAAAAAACACTCTGCTCCAATGGAAGACCGTAGATGTTTTCCGTGGATACTATGGTATCTATGGAAAAACAGAAACTCCTTGGTTATTGAAGGGAAGATGTTTGATACGATGGGCACCATTAAGAAAATCAAAGAAGAGGCTGACTTATGGTTTTTATCTCAAAGTCTACAACGACAGGATAAGGAGAAGCTCACATTGAAAAAGGTTCATGCGTCATTTAAATGGGTACCTCCCCCTGCTTCTTGGTTGAAATGTAATGTTGGTTCATCTTGGGCAAAGGAGAAAAGTCTAAGAGGAGTGGCATGGGTGCTGAGAGATGAAAGAGGCTGTGTTCTGATGCATAGCAAAAGAGCCTTTGTCAATGTTTCTTCCAAGGATGATGTAGACTTTCAGA
The DNA here is from genome assembly GCA_900406275.1 of Anastatica hierochuntica. Classification (NCBI taxonomy): domain Eukaryota; kingdom Viridiplantae; phylum Streptophyta; class Magnoliopsida; order Brassicales; family Brassicaceae; genus Anastatica; species Anastatica hierochuntica. The sequence continues at coordinate 8,882 of OVAN01003040.1, forward strand.
GTGTATTGTGAGCTCTAGAAAGTATGTCAAGTCTAAGATTTGATAAAGTGATAATTGCGATTGAATCAAGTGAACTGGTCAAGGCGATGAAGAGACCAAGAGACTGGCCTGCGTTAAGTTATAAGTTAGGAGAAATAAAATTATTTTTTTCTAACTTTCAGGAGTGGATGTTGGTTCTGGAGACGAATGGAAGAAACAGAGGAACTTCTCTAATTGCATCGAGTGTCACCAAGGATGGTAGGATGCAATCTTACTTAGCAACAGGTGCTCCACGATGGTTGGATGAAACCTTCAATGCAGAGAGAGTAGTTCCTCTGTAATCTAATTTTTTGGTATAGGTCTGTGTATGTAATTTTTTGGGTTTGGTGTGAGAAAAGATGCCCTGTGTTTTTGAGCGGGCCTTTGTATCTTTTGTTGGCTAGGAAATGTGTATTCCTTAATTTATTCAAGATGTTCAAAAAAAAAAACAATGTAATTGGCGGACGTAAGCAGCAATGGGATGATGAGCCAGTCCACAGCTCTAACCAATAAACAGTTATTTTAGATTTTTTTTTCCAACACAGTTACTTTAGATTTATGATGGTGGAATATGAAAGCAAGTTCAAAATTTTGAGCCTTACCTTTTTTTTACTATTGTGATTAACGACAATACTCCTAATTAATAATAGAAAGAATCACGAAAGATTTCAAATTTTAAACCGTCTATTTTTATCACTGTCATTGTCGTTTACTATCGTCACTGACGTATATATCGTGGATGTTGCATTGTCGCGGTCGTTTTCGTTGTCGTCATTATCATATACTACCATCATTGTCGTTACCATCTAAGTTGTTCGCCGATCACCATAGTTTACTAACGGAAATCTCGTCGTTGTTGTCATTTTCAAGAAAATTTTCGAAAATCTTCGCCAATTTGAATGTCAAAATCGACTATGTGTAAGTCAATTTATATTTTGCAGTGAAATTTTTCTAAAGTGACACTTAATTCAAACCAATCTTCTTCTCCATTACTTGTTTAAAAAACCATATGACCAACTTACACATAGCTTCATCTTTTAGTAACATTAATTTGTATTCTGAAAAGCTTTTATGTGTGGTAAATCTAGATTTTAGATTCAGGAAGTCTTTTTACGTGTTTGTATTTGTGTTTATGTTATTGTATATCTTTGACTAATAGAATTATGGTTTTTAGATTCAGGAAACCATTTTATGTGTGATGTCTATGTCTGTGTGTGAATCTATATGTTTATATTTTTTTGTATTTGTGTATGGAAATTTTGTTGTATGTCTTTATCTTTTTGTTTATTTGTCTTTCTATTTGTGTGATTCAATCTGGATTTTATTTCAAGAAGACTTTGTATGTGTGTATGTGTGTCTATAACTTTTTTTACTTTATCTCTCGATGCTTACTATTATTGTTATCGTCATTGCTATTGTTATTGCAATTGCAATTGCTATTGCTATTGTTATTGCTATTGCTATTGCTATTGTTATTATTATCATCATCATTATCATCGTCGTCGTCATCGTGTTTGCTATACCAATTTCTATTAATTATTGTCGGTTTCAAATATTATTTATATGCATTTTTCTAAGTGCATATTTTATTTTTATATGTCATTAAGGTTGTTTTCTCCTAATCATTCGGATGCATCAAAATATGGTTGTAGTCGCTGAAAGCGTCCATAAAGCTCATCAGTTGGTGCCATGTCGTGCCATCAACCAGCTTTTTGATATAGGACAGTGAGAAAGGATCCTTCGGACACGACTTATTGAGATCGTTGAAATCTATGAAAACTCTCCATTTTCGTTCTTTTTCCGCACCACTACCACATTCAGCCAATTCGGATATCATACTTCCCTTATGAACCCTGCATTGAGTTGTTGATTTCATCACACTCCGTTGCAAACTTTCTTCTCCTTCTTCTTATCGGAGGATGGTGAGAGTCCATTTGAAGTTTTTGCACAATGGTCTCAGGATTGATCCCAAGAATGTTGTCGTGGGTCCACGCAAAGCAATTTGAGTTGGATCTCGTATAGTCTATAAGCCTTCAACGTATATTTGAAGGTAGTGCGAGCTTATTTTTAGATATCTTCTAGCTATTCCATCTTCTAGGGGTACATTTTCCAGCTGCTCGACCTCGTGCTCTTCGGTGTTTTTCCTGTGAGGCGGTTCTCTGCGTTCTATGCTACTTTTAGTCTCCTTGAAGTAGTCTGGTAACACGATTGTGCCCCTTCTTATTTTCTTCACTGCCTAAGGGGTGAAGAACTTCACGATTTGGTGTACGGTGGACGATACGCTTTCATATCGTGTATCTAGGGTCGTCCTATTATCGCGTTGAAGGCAGACGCGCAATCGATAATGAGGAAATTTGTGGGTTTGTTAATTCCTCTCATGTAGACATGAAGCGTGATCTTATCTGTGGTTTTCTTGACTTAGCCGCTGAACCCTACCAAAGATGTTGTTCTCCTGACCACATCATCTTCTTTTGGTCCTAGATCAAAGGGTGCTTCTGCGAATAATCTATTCTCCGAGCTGTCACCGTCCACTAGTACTCTTTTCATCAGAAATTTTTTCATGGTTAAAGTAATAACCAACGCGTTGTGATGGAAGGTCAATCTTGTTCTTTCACAAGGAGTAAAGCTTATCTCTCCTTTTTGGCTTCTCTCTTGTTATTGATCCTTCTTGTGGAGGTCGTAAGGAGCATATATGGTAGTGTTTGCGACAGATATGCAGTTGATATTGTTTATGGAGGATCCTCTAGAGATTGTGTAGATAGATTGCTCGTCTTCGGAAGATTGCTTTGATCCGTTCATTGTCACGTAGTTAGTAGTCTAGTCCTCTCCTTCGAGCGCAAACTATTCGAGTAAATTTTAGGCAGGATCGTTGAATTAATATGGAAAATCATGGATTAAAGCAAAAAGAGCAAAGGAGGAAGAGTATCTTTATTGAATATGTTCAGCAAAGAAAGAAATACAACAAAATAGAACTAACAACCTTAGTTTCTATTATACCCTCTTTGTCTTAGTCGTTTGTAGCGATATCTCTATATAGATGTCCATATTAGGGTTTACGTTGTCTTATTTATAGTAGATCGTCGATGTAATTTATAGTAGATCGTCGATGTAGATTCGTAAATATATCGTAGATATTTTGTATATTCAAAAAATTATTGAGAATAAATTTTCTTAAATCCTCGCTCATTGCCTTTTTGTAGATAGTCGGATTGATTAAGGAATATTTTCTTTTTTGTCGATATAGCTACCCATTGATCGTATAGGCCTATTTTATTCTAACTGTAGTGAATTTGCCTTATCGCTGCTCTTTGATTGCCTTAATAAGGATTTTTAGATTTTGATTTGGGAGAATTTATTTGCCCCTAACATTAATTATCCATAATTAATTAATTTGAATAGAATGATCAAAGATAGTGAACATATAATTTTTTTAGGCACAAAGTGAACGTATAATTAAGAGACGGTCTATAGTAAAACCCTTGATTGAAATCAGATTTTTGAGATTCAAGCTTGGCCAACGGCGTTAGCCATTGCCGTCGGCCCGTTTTCGCTTTTTTCTGTCTTTCTTTTTTGTTCCCACCTTCTTCCTTTTACAACCATCGTCTCTCTCTCTCTTGCTTGTGGTGGTTGGTGGTCCTCTATCTGGTTTGTATCTGAGGTTAAGTTTTTGCTCTGGGTGTCTCATGTTAGGAGAGGCTCGTGGTTGAAGAGACCGAAGAAGGTGACCGGGTTTGGCTAGAAATCCAACACTAGGTACTTGCTCTGGCGATCTTGATTGTGTTGGTGACGACGACACGAGTTAGGTGGTATGCGATCTCATGTTCCCGCGAACTTATTCGGTGTAGGCGGGTGGTTGGAGATCATCTTTTCTAGTTAGGGTTGAGCTCATTATCTAGTTTGCTATTTGTGTTTCCTTTGTTGCGATTACCTTGTGTTGTTTTGCTAAGCATCTGGTGGGGACTTTTCAGAGATGTGAAGCTGTTTTTTTCCACGGTTTGGCCCAATGGGTGAGTACTGATGGCTTGTGTCTTCATCATTGTTTCATCAAGGTTTTTCCGGAGTCTTCTCATAGGAAAAGTGATTGATTTTAGTAATTGATGTCAAAGAGTAAGCGTTTGTTCAACCTGTTCCGCATCGCTTACTCGAGATTGTGAAGTTTTTGTTCCTTGTGGTTTCAACTCGTCATAGCAATATAAAAGGTATCAGACTGCTCGTGGCTCCTCGAGGAGCAATAGAATGAGTCTTTCTTCTCATCTCAATAATTGGCCACTATTGTTCAACTCAATCTCTACCTCATCTCTGTTTGGTTCACTGCTTGATGTTTTGTGCTTCTAGTATGATTTTTCGTTTTGGAGTAACTTGTTTTTTCCTTTATTTTTAGCCTTTAGTTTATTGTTTGTGTCTTCTATGCTTGTTTGCAAAGTCTGTCGTTCTGGGAGTGTTTCTTATAAGCTCATCCCTTCTTGGCTCCGGAAAGATGTACACTTTATACAACTTTATATTCTATTTCATGTGTACTACTCCGTTTGGATTGATAATAAATTACTTTAGATAGGAAAACAAAATTGAGAATCGGAATGCTACGCGTGTTTTGCGTAAAAGTATATCCACGATCGTCATATAGATGGTTAAACTCTCATCCTTTCTTCTTGGCTAGCCACTTTGGACATTTTTAATCAATAAAAAAAAATTGGTTTTTTTTTCGCAAGTCCCAAAAGCTGCTTGGGTTTGTCAAAAAAAATTCTCACAATTTTTTGTTTTTCTCTCAGAGTTGTGTGACCGATGAATTTTCTTAATAACAGAGTGACTAGATAGTTCCATCCTCGTTTATATGATTCTTGGCCTAATAATTATGAACAGAGGAATGAAATAAAAACATAATTTTCAGGCACATATATTTTCATAGATTTACAAGGAAATTTAAGAACATGTTCTAAAAAGCAAGATATAGATATATATACATGTAGTTCTAGATATATATATATAAAGGTAGAGAGTATTAATAGAAGATCACCATGGAACAAAACGGTCCATGAGAAGACATACAGTGAGCTCAGACATAGTTGAAGCTTCATCTTTCTCTCTTGTCTTCTGTTTAAGTCCTCTGTCTTCTTCACCATGTTGTTTAGGCACAACGGATGATGTCTGCTTGCTTTGCATCAATGGGTTTCTAGGGTTTATCTTCTCACCCATCTTTTTTAACTCTCCCACCCAGAGCTCCATAGCTCTTGCCATTCTTTCTTCTTGTTTGATCCTAAAGTGAAATTATGAACGAGAGAAAGAGAGAGACGCATGTGAGCTTTATGTAGACAATGAAAGTAGGGAGGGGGTTTTAGTCTTTTCGTGTTACAAAACCATGGTAAGTTTGATGGGTTTTTTATAAACTTTTTCTTTCATCATACAATTGTGTTCTTGAAAAGTGGACAAATGGTGATGGTAGGGTTCACACTTTGGGGACCATCCAATTATACAAGTCAAGAAGACTTGTCTTTATGGGATATGTACAGAGTTTCTAATCGCCGGCCAACATGATCACAGGAATATCTATCTTCTTGTGCCTTCTTTGAAATTTTAAAAGTGATAGATTATGATGTTTACAAATAATGTTCAACATCCGACCTTAGCTCAGTTGGTAGAGCGGAAGACTGTAGTAGTTGCAGATAATCTTTAGGTCGCTGGTTCGATTCCGGCAGGTCGGATTTTTTAATTCCCGCTTATAATATATTTGTGATATTCCTTGTTCTATTCTTTGCTAGGAATTTTTCCTTTTTAGTCGTGACTTGCAGTAAATAATATTACTAATTCATGTTTTTAAGTTTCATTCCGGTTTTTGAAAAGATAGGTCGAGTTCAGCTCAATTTTTTTTAGTTCGGGTTGGGTTATTTAAACTATTAAAACTCGGGTATATCTGATATTTTTCTGGATTCAAGTTTTTTCCGGGTTTCTCAGAAATTTTTAATCGACTTTTTCGTGCTTTTCGGATTTGGTTCGAGGTTTCTGATTTTTCAGATGTTTTCGGGGTTCGCATTCGGATTCAGTTCAAAATTTTGAAATTTGTTTGAAGGAGCATGTGTAATAAGGGTATAAAGATAAAGGATATATATATATATATATATATATATATGTATGTCGGATTCCATATACTACTTCGGATTTCAGGTTCGGGTTTTCGGATTTTGAGCCCAGACCTAAACACCAAACTAGAGACGATTTATTGCGAATTGACATGGTGTGGGCCGTATCCTAATGTTTCTTATCTTATTTCGCTTTTTCTTTTCGGAACCCCACTTTACAATGTAATCTGACTTGGATAGATATGCATTATCCATTTGTTGAATTATTGAATCGAAGATTTATATAGCTTTAACAATAATTGAACAATTACCCTTAACAATAGTTGAAGCTTTAGCCTTTAAAAAGTGGAAAACTGAATAGAGATGCTATATCAAATTGTTGAAGAGTTTGCTGGTTTCGGAAAACCCAAAATATATAAACTAAAATTATTTGGTTAATTTATTAATATAAGTGATGAACTATTTGGTAACCTGACTTCTCTTGAGGCTAATATACAACCAAACCAAAACCAAATTATTGCGCGGAAGGAGATCGGAGTTTGAAACTCTGTGATGCCCCAGAAAGTTTAGAAATGAATCTCCTTATATAATGTCTCTCCACCGTGTTCTGCTCGATGGTTAAAAGACCTTTAGGTCCCGTTTCGTGCACTATAACCGGTTGTAACATATTATCATGAGTTCGTAATTTCACATCCCAACATTGAAACTGGAGTAAGCTTTCAGAGATCATACCTCGATAAGACAGCCATAATGTAGCACCTTAAAACCCCAATGTAGACATGCCAGTTTCAATCAAAAGGCAGAGCCACTTTCTAGCGTCAACAACGGGTGGAGTGCAATTACCTGATGTTGTGGCCGTCCTCCAAATCTTGAAGGGGGATGTTGGTAAAGCCTGTGTCAGATTCCAAGTGTTTGTCTAAATCCATGGTGTCCAACCTTCATACATGTTGCAGAGGTTATCGACGCTTGTGGCCTGCTTGATTAGATAGTCCACCTGCTCTGGAATGCTGACCTCCCTAGACAAATGACTAATAAGTTTTTAAGTTTTCAGTCCTGTTAATAGTTTTTTCGGAAGTTAATTATCAGAAACGTACCTGTTTTCAGCAATGCCTCGTCCGTCTATTTTCATCTCCATGCACTTGAGAACCGACAGTGCATAAGCATTTTTACCTGCATGTAGCATTACAAGAAGCGGCCTTAGACTTTCATGACACGCAAATCAACTTTGCATAGCAAGAAACCATGTATGCTTTAGGGATCATAGGCAAGTTCATGTTCATGAGGTCTGGTACTAGCAGGCTTGAAAAATAAGAACAGCAACTACGCCAAACTAATAGGTTACATAAAGTTTCTACCCCTCAAATTTGCGTGAGATGGCTCGAACATAAGGAAGTTTAAAGCCGTAACTGCGAAATTACTTTGTGAGTCAGTTGGAATAATGTGAAGTTCAAGGTTGTTTCACCAAGTTTCAATTGATAAAAGATAAATAAAGAGAAAGGAAAAGCGATGATTGCAAGCACTTAGATGGATGACTAACCTCTTGTGACTCGATTACGTGTCTGCGTTGGAGGAGAAGCCTGATCACTTTGAACCTCAACTTTTCCCTTTATAGCTTCTTTGCCCCCAGATTTGAACTCTAAACTCTCCACCAAAGGCTGCGAGATATCAGATGTAACCTCTAAAGCTACATCGCATGCTGGTAACTTGGATTCTTTATTTTCAACGAACGCTTTTTGGGAACAATTATCATCACTTACTACCACCGCCTCTCCTGGTACTTGTTGATCAGAGTCTGATATGTCACCGCAATTGGACTGCGACGATGGAGTTGAAGACTTAAAAGGACTGACCTCCTCTTCATTCATTTGGGTTTGTTCTACCAGTTCGGTTGAATTGTTGAAACCAGAAGTGTTGCTTGCTTCGGTGAAGGTTATGTTCGATTCTGATCCACTACTGTACGCACTGTCAGGAGAAGACATCCATCCTCTATCCTCCAGAGAAAGTCCAGAAATACCCAAAAGAGCTTGTGAGTTCCTACCAACAGATTTCAAATGGTTCTGTTCCCCTCGTTCATCGAGTTTAAAGTCATTGTCAGCAAGATCGGGTCCCGAGTAAGCACTTTCTTGAGATTTTGCTTCCTCACTCTCTCCCAGTTCTTCGAGAGCCTGAACAGGAATACATAACTGAAACACTAGAATTCCCACATAACTGAAATGATCAATCTGATGATAAATTCCTTACTTTGTTTAGGTTGCGAGCATGTACACTTGCAATTTGTGCGAGCCTGGTTAACAATGAATATAGGCCCTTCACCGAATATACAGTAGTTGGTACCAATGGCCTAAGGTTCTGATAACTCTCTCTAATCTTCGCACCATAAGATTGATATATAGCTTGTCCATGAATGGACGAAACTTCAATGTTTGTCTCGCTTTCTGTGGTCATAGCTTCAGCAATAAGAGCAACATCCTTTGACAACCCTGTGTCTAGCGGAATAAGGATCGCATTAGCCTGTATAGACATTCAAGCAATCAGTCATTACGTTTGTGATTACAAGAAACAGTTTAATAAACAGAAACGTGTGAGAAGAGTATATGATTTCAAAATTATCAAATACAGCTCAGTTTATAAGCTAGCATGTCTAAAACTTATAAGCACAGAACTGCAAGATGCAAAAACCTTTGAAAGATCATCCATAAGAGAACGGTGCAAAGTGGCTGCCTCCTTTCCCAAGCTATTAACATCATGCAGATCCTCTGTTATTGCAAGAACCTACAATTTATAAGACCACCGTAAATTCGTGCAACAACGTATTAAGATAAACCAGACTGTCAGGAAAGCTGATGCTATTGTTATGCCTTCAGAGGAATACCTCTTCCAGCATTGCACCAGTTTCAGTGGTCAAAGCAGTGTGGCCTCTTGATACCCGGCTAAAAGAAGATAAAGCAACACTAACTTCATATGTGCAATCTCTCATTGAGAGAATAGTACTTTGCAGATCCCCTGTAATAATAAAGATATAAATATGTTGCACATGTGTTATACGCAGCAACAGTACCGTATCACGAGCAAAGAAAAAAAGAATAGGTTATCTGAACCTGTTGTTCTTTGAGAAAAGGCGGTGATTGTAGTAAAGCGAAGGCATTATCTAAAAACTGAGAATTCTACGCTATCAGAATACAAAAGCTAACCTGACGCTGACTTTGCTTTTGCAGAAGCAATAGAAAGCTCGTTTGTGGCAGAATATAGGCCATTCGAAGCAGCTTCCAAGTTGCTTTGTGCAAGCTTCCATTCTTGTTCAATATCTATAACAATAGTACAACCAAGCAATACAATTATAAAATCAAATAGTGTTACAGCGGAAGCACTTTAAAAAAAAATGGGCATGCATTTTGTCTATCATGATGATTCAAGCACTTACATGAGAAGGATTGATAAGTAACCTCCAGTCGCGAAACTAAGTTCAGATAAGTTTTCTGCCATGCTCTGGAGTCCTCACCGACTCTTGCATCACCGTCAAGAGCCTCCTGCGGATTTCGGAAAATCCCATCTCTTGATGCTTCAAATTCCAGAACAGATCTGCAGATTTTGGCAATGTTTGATGCCTTCTCTCTCGCATCCCAAAGCAGCTGTCGGCGTCTCGACAAATGGTCATGAAATTCAGTAGGAATACCAGACAACTTGGCCGAAGAATTTTCATCTGAAACAGTGCTAGGTCCGCCACAAGCCCACCCCATTGCTCTCTCTAGCTGTCCTTCAGCTATGAGTGAGTTTTTTTCGCAAGCTTGTAGTTTTTCGATCGACCTAGTGATTTGGGGAATAGCAGAATGTATAGTTTCCAGCAACTTGGATCTTTTAAGGTCTAAGAAAATAGGATGCAAGTTATCATCACTGGTAAATAATTGTTGCAGTGTAGTCCTAACATTTTGTGAAGGGGTCAATGTGGCATCATTCATCCATTCTATTTGGAAAATATCAAGGCTTGTCCGTCGAAGTGCATCTCTTATTTCCTTGACTTGTTTTTTCATACGAGATGCTGCTGATTTTGCTGTTCTAGCAGTTTCATGAGCATTACAATACTCCTCGAGCATTTTATGGACTTGTTTCAAATGACTATATTCTGGTTTGACTTGACCCCCGCTAACACTGATATCCTCTGAGAAATGTTTCAGATGCTCATTTTCTTTTTCCAGCTGAGATAAAAAAGCAGGAGCAACGCTTCCTGCCAGGTAACAATCTACTCGTTCTTGAAGTTGGAACTCAAACTTCTTTTTCATGAAAAGAAGTAGCTGCTCAAATCCTAATGTCTGATCCACAGATGGAGTAGCATCATGTATGCATGAATCCAGGAAGGAATCTATAATGCCTACCTTCCATATGAAGAAGGAATGATCCTTAAGTAAGCTTTTGAAACGCCATATGTTCTCAGAAAGTGATTGCCCACAGCTCAGGTTATCCCCAAAAGAAGGGATCCAATTTGACATAGAAACAGCTGAGCTGCTTAAGGAGGACAATTTTTTATCTAGTATTTCCAATTCGCTGAAAGGCTTAACCAATTCCACCAATATCGCTGAACTTCCAAGATCATTAGGCTTCCTGAACTCATCTGCATTAGTGAGCAGCTGAAACTGTTTCTCAGCCGAGATAAGAGCATTTTTAACTTGCGCTTCTTTCTTCATAAGCGAAGATATTTGGAACTCCCTCTGGCCCCATGACTGATGAAGCTGCTCCAGCTGTATCCGGCAAGCCTCTTCTTGAGATGCAAATTCCTCTGCCTCTTCCCAGGATAAATGTTCCCTGCTTTTCATAGCTGCTTTTTCAAGAGATAGCTGGCCCTCAGTAATATGGTCAACCTTTTTTAAGTAGTTTTGCTCGAGTTCAACCAATGAATCTCTTTCGATCTTTATCTCTATGAGATGCTCCAGTGCAGTATCTATGGATCCACGGATTTGTGAGATCAATCCAAAGGCATCCATAACATCTGAATTGCAGAAAAAGTATGTTTTTAAGACATCAGGTACAACAACTTCTGTCAGTTGTGCAATTAACATCTTAGATGAAAGCAAGGTTCTGTGGAAGATCGAAGCCCAGTTCTCTTCACCACGGTCAGCAGACCCAGTTAAACTTTCTTCTGCGGTAGAACCCTCCTGACGCACATAATATTTGACCTCATGAAGAAAATCCACCAATACCATACACATTTCGACCTGTGCCTCTAAATTAGTGCTCATACTTCTAGACTCAGATACAAAGGTTTCGCTTCTTTCCTTTCTTTCCACCGAAGCATTCAAACTATAATGTACTTTTTCCTTTAACCGATCATAGAGTGAACTGATCGATGTGTGCAACACAGCTAATGCCTTCGACGTTTTCTTCCTAGAATGCTGAAGTTTCACTCCTCCGGTGGTCTCATATTTATGAGCAACACCAGGATTGGTGTTTTCTACAAGCCCTGGGGACTGCATATAATTAATCAAACCATAGAAAAGACGATCCTTGGCCTTCAATTCAGGCTCCTTTCCAATTGAGACAGCCAGCTCCGCATATTCTTCCTCCACCTTCTTTACATCGTCTGCATACTTTTCTACCTTAAGACACAGATCATTGTAGCAGTTCCTGACAGAATGAAAGTCACCCCCCTGTATTTTTGCAAACTGTTCACCAGCCTGTCTTTTGGCAAGAAACAGGATATCTGCAGACAGAGCATGCGCAGCTAACTGCAAGACTTGCGCCCAATCATATACCCGGCTTGTGGTATGGTAGTTAAGAGGTAAAATCCTTTGCAAAGCCAGAGAATATGTTTTGAGTGCAGTCAAAGCAGAGGAGAGGCCATTATTGAGGTCATTAACTAGAAGGGAAATTTCTGTATCAACATCGTTGCATTGTGCTTGTGTTGGCTCTGGAACAACAGTTAATGGAACTCCAGCAACAAGAACAGCAGATGTCAAAGATAAAGAACTCAATATGTCCGTCAACACTGGCGGGGCAGTAACTTCAGGAATCAAATTTCTTCGTAAGGCACCAAGGATCCTTCCACGCTGCTCTATCCAAGCTGCTGTTTCTTGAGCTTTTTCCGAGACCAAGGCTTTTGCTTGAGAAAAGTCATGAGCGTGAATCTCAAATGAGGCACGAATTTTTTCTGAATTGCAAGCTGTTTCTGCAACTGTGGTCTTTGCAGATGTCTCACGAAGAATAAGTTCCGATCTTTCTTGTTCAGCTTGAAGAAAAACAGATGATATGATCTCATACTGATTCAGAACCTTGGAAAACCTCTGAAACACAATCTCACAATCATTAAGCTAGGAAACGGGTCCAATGTTAATTTATAGAAACTTAAAGAACCCATCTTACCTCCAGAGAAAATTCAACAGCTGGTAATGTAGCCAGTAAGAGATCATGGTGCTCCTGAAAATAGTTAAGTTAACCAATATGACTATAATATGCTAGTTAATCAAGCTTATTATGTCATAATATTACTTAAGCCACAATCCAAATTTTCAAGAGAATGCATGTATTTTGAAACGAGTGATCATCAATAATATAGTTATGAAATATAAGCAATGAGAATTGCGGGTTCACCTAGTGTGTTGGAGATTAACAGAAAATGTTATGCTGTATTATGTCTGCTTTAATGCAATGAATGTTTACCTGCAACCGAACACGGATTTCTTGCACTCTTGATGAAAACAAACTCAAGCTAACGGCAACCTCCATGTCTTTTCTTTCCTTACCCCCAATGGCAGCTTCATCATGGAAATTTCCTCGGGTCCACTCAACAAGTGGATCCCAAACAAAAACTTCCATCAACATCAAAAGTATGTCTTTGTTTTTCCTTAGAACACCAAGAACAGCTTCGCAGTTTGCCCTAAATGTACCTTCAATACCTGTCAACCCCAATGCAGCTTCCATTGTCTGGGTTAGCCGGAATGGTACTATCTCAGGAACTTTAAGCCGTTGCCCTTTATCAAAACAGACATTGTAATCAATATGTACCACATCTCCAGTGCAAAAATCCATGAGAATATTATCCAAATGTCTGTCCCCAAGGCCAAGCATGTGACCAACTATACTCATAGCTGCAACACTACCAGAGTACCTGTAAATCAGGAAAGAAGTATTCTCTCAACTATGTTTTCAATTTACCAGAATAACCAAAGTGAATGTGTAATGATCTATGCAGCATAAGAAACCATGGTACTAAAACAGCAGATATGATCTATTATAGCCACTTTAAACAATTTAATTCTAAATGTTCTTACCATGCAATCAAGGTTCAATTAAAAGGCAATCAGAAACTTTTGCCAAAAGAAATAAATAATCTCCTAGCGTTTCTCAAACTGCTAATTCATCTTTTTTTGTGAGAGGCCTAATGCCTTAACGAGAATAGGGATCATTCATACTCTTCTAGATAAAGAGAAAATTGTTTTTATTTCTTATTCAATTAGTCAGGAAAGGGCATGCATGTTATTGTGTTCACAATTCTCCCAGGTATATTGATAACCACAGTCAAGTATTATATAGTTTCTTTAAAGTACCTTTTAAACTTTGTTGTGAAGGCTTTGAACCCTTCACTAGCACACCAGAGTTCCTGGTGCAATAGCTGTTTCGGCACCTCCTTCATTAGATCCAATAGTACTTTACGTTTAACATCATGAGGCCAGTCTCTTCGTGAAATCACCCTTCTTATACCTTTCTCCTTGAGAGCTGGGATTATTTTCCCGTAAAACATATCACTAGGTCGTGGAACAGGTGGTGGGTCTGGATATTTTGCTGTACCCGGAGCTGACGGCGGCATTTGGGCAAGCTTGACACGAGTCTGCCATGACCTGAAAATGCTATATATGCTTATAACATTGTCTACCCACTGGATTAGACCAGCTCTACCACTAATAGGAGTGACCGAGTAATAGCGAATGCCAATAGTACCACCATCTGTTGCTCGAGAGGAGCAGAAGAAACTGTTAATTGCCTGAAGCAGTTGCATAATTCTAGCATCAAGGCGCAAGTCTTCCCTGCCTTTTAAGAGATAAATATATTTCTTTCCATCTGAGCCAAACATAATAAGCTTTTTTGGCCTTGTCTTGGTTGGAAGGATAGTCACATGATCTGAAAGAGAAGAAATAGTGACAATTCCGTGAAGAGAGGTGTTAAGGGACATGTCAGATTCAGACATGGAAGGCTGCTTTTCGAGACCAGGCATTGGAATGTTACAGGATTCTAACAAAGATAAACTAGGAGCAACTTCCTTTAACGATATTGATGATTTCTTTTGATGAGAAGCCAAAGCCGCAGCAATACTATCAAATGGACGCCACACTTCCCCAAGAAAAGCAGGTGCAGGAGGCGTTTTAAATGTTAAGATTGCTGATTTTATACGTTCTATGTACTCCTCATAGAACCAAACCTCATGAGGTGTTTCAGGCTTCCTGGAGGTTGAAGCCAAGCGACGTTCCAATGCAACAACAACAGGGGCCATCATGGCAGAATATTTTGCATCATTTATCTTGTTCTTCTCACCCTGGCTTAGAGTTACATTTTCCGAAACACGAGCAGCCTCTTCTTTCAACAGGTTTATCCGCCTTACTACATCTGAAAAGGAAGTTACAATCAAATCAACTTTCTCAGACATAACAAAGTAATTTTGAAACAGCACACGAAATTGAATGGAACACAATACCAGAGGTTCAATTTACTTTTGAAAGTTATAACCTAGGAAACTCTTTAACAAAATAACACGTTCAGAACTCTACATATTCTGTTCCCTAAAAAAACGCTTTATAGGAAAATCCACTCAATAGTCAAGGTTCCTAGGAATGACTGTGATCAAACCCTCCTCTACTTGTTCAACTGAACCAAAGTTCACCTTCGGATGCACTTGTTTTGCAAAAATTTCACGACTCTCGAACCTAAAACCCAACCCAAAACGTCAGTAATTACTAGAATGAATCTACAAATTATGTTGCTGCCCAATTGCACCACTGACACTCTAGTCAACTCATTTTAGGTTGCTGAGTGGGCACTACAGTCATGATCTGGTAAACTCATCCTGTTCTATATACAATGAACATATCTAGCATGTGATGAAGTCAATTATTCGAGTGCATGTTTAAGGTCAGAGGAGCCAGGCATCCATATTACATGATAAAGAAATGTATTGTAATCAACAATAAGTTAATTTTCTTTACTCTAACTAAAAATCTTAAGCTAGAAAATTAAGGTTACCCATGTGGAGATCTTGCAGTGTGCTGAGCCACAGTTCCTCCCAAAGAACAGTCATATTCCCAAGTTCATTAATCATAAGCTGCACATCCTGGATCAAGCTTGGATATAATTCAGTCTGCATAGGAACACCACAAAACACATATCATCTGATGCAATCCTACGAAAAAAGTCTCAGACTGAATAAAAAGTTATAGAGTATTTAAACATTTAGCCATGAACAATCCCATGATATCAAAAAAGTGTTAGGAGTTGGGATGTTGAAATCTCTTTTCCTTTAGAAGACAATAACCAAATTTGACATATGTTTGACCCGGAAATTCTATGCGCACAAAGGCTTGCAATTTGCATGTGACAAGTGCCTTGAATTATGCAGCATTCAGAATGAAACAACTAGGACAAATTTATATTTAGAGTGAAGTTTAAGGGAAAAATATTACCAGACAGGCCTTTACATGCAACAGCTCTTCAGAAGGCTTCTCGTCACAAGCATTCACGTCGACAAGTGTTGGATACACTATGGACCAAGGACACAACTTGGCCAGCTGTATCAGTAAGCCTTCTATTTCTTTCCGAACTACTTCCTCAGGATGAGAGCTCAACCGAGCAAGAAGCTGAGGTGTTACATCCTGTGGAAAAGTATTACCAAAAAATTAGAAGTTTGGTGGATCCAAGAGACAGAAAAACAAGTGAGGGCTTCTAACCTGCCAAGGCTCCAAGGGAACCATCGAAAGAGCATGTCCTAGTGTATCTTTCAACTCTAATCCATAGTTCAGAAGGATGTGCAAAATATACAGTGTAGATCTTAACGTGTGGCTACAGGTTTTTTTATTCAGTGGATCGTAGTCTACACCTGCAAACTCACTAGTGTGCAGATTTTTTGATGAATAGCGAAGGTACTGTGTGAAACCAAGTGCAGAATGCCCAAAGAGAGATACCCTTCTTTTTCTCAGTGACCACCAAACTTCAATCAGCCTGTTAACTATAGATGCTATATCAGCATCTTCCACTTTTTTGTTTGTACATAGCAGTACATCAGTTAATTGAGAAGCTAGATGAACAGAGAGACTATCCCAGTCACAATCTTCTGCACCAGAAGCTGCAGCAGCATTTTCTATCATTTCAATTACTTGCTGCCGCAGTGCTTTTATATTCTCTCTTGCTTTGGAATGGTCTGCAGTACATGTATGATTTTTTTCATCTTCCCCAGTGTTTATGAGATTCTTGCAATTGTCGTTCTGAAGAAGTTGCATTATAGCAGCCTCCACGGATTCAGCCTCATCTTCATTCAAGTGAAACCTTCCAGGTTTGAGCTCTTGACTAAGGATGTTTGAAAAGGAGAATGAGTGGATGGTGGACTCATTAAATTTGCAAAAAGACTCAGTTGCCTGACGAAAACACCAAGAAGCATATGAAATCCATGATTTTCCCATTGCAGAACAAAGTTGGGTGGACACTTTTGTAACCGTTCCAATCATCTCCTCACTGATAGCCTTAATGCCCGGTTTTACGCCCTCGCAGAACAGAGGCTTGCTGCTTAGAGCTGAAGGAATCTTGGCTATGTTAAAATCTGCTGACATCTTAAGGACGACATTTTCCAAATCCGGAAAAATACCATCCCCTTTGAGCCACGTTGCAAGTTTTAAGCATGCTTTTGCCTTTAAAAAAGCCACACCAGCATTCAAACTTACTGGCTCCAGAGCAGTTACCTCTGGCTGTACAAAAGACCAAAGATCCATAACAGCATCCTGAACATTATTTTCTGCACACAACTGCAAGGCTCCCTGGTATTGCAAATTTGATATAAGAAAGTCACGTAACTTAACCTCAATACAACTGGATACATGATCGTTCAGATAATCTTTAAGATGATTTGCAAGCAAGAAATTTCCTTGTTTGATGGCAAATCCATACAAGTCCATGCAAAGCTTCAGAGTAACCCAGGAAGTCGGCAAAATTGTCCGATAAACTCGTAGAACTTTTAACCAAGGGCTGCAGTCACGATGGATTCTATTGATCATAGACTGCAGTGACCAGACGCAGGAGCTTAACATCAAATTACTATGTTTCTGTTTAGGTTCACTATCTCTCACCTGATGACTCTCTTCAAAAGCAAAGAGGCAATGCAACTGTGTGGCATATGGTACTGTCTCAGACAAGCCATCAAATGACAGAGCAAGTGAAGTTTCATCTAGCATTGACCGGGCCTTCTGTAAGGTATGTGGAACGTTTTGGGCATTTCCTTCAGCTTGGAAAAGCATTGCCCGCAGAAGCATCTGTTCACTTCTTTGCAAGGCTAGCTTTGGATCAAGTGACAATTCCGCACTAGTTTTAGGAGTCAAATCAAGACATGTCCATGCAGACTGAATATCACCTTCATCAAAACGTGCCAACGCCTGTATTGCGTTTATTTCATTTCCAGCAGCAGTCAAAGAACCTGAGAAGCTTTTTCCTGCATGCCTTGCACGAAGTGCTTGCAACTCTACAAGCCAGGACTCTAGAGATTTCCAATCAGACAAAGAGGTATAACTCTCAATTATTCGTTCAATCACAAATTGAATGTCATCAGAACCCATAGAGCTGAGAATGTCCTCTTCTTCTAATAAATGAGCAAAATAAACTGCAGCTTTCTCA
This sequence comes from Anastatica hierochuntica, assembly GCA_900406275.1. Lineage (NCBI taxonomy): Eukaryota > Viridiplantae > Streptophyta > Magnoliopsida > Brassicales > Brassicaceae > Anastatica > Anastatica hierochuntica. The sequence goes on from OVAN01003040.1 coordinate 26,827, forward strand.
TATTGACCTTCTGACTGATAAATCAATCCTTTGATCCATGGAAAGATCGTCAATTCGCCACTGTGCTTCTGAAAGCCGCTTTCTTCTGCAACCAAAGGAGCTAAATTCATTAAAACCCATTTCTGAATGCCAAGCAGAGCATGGGTATCATGATTCTGACACAAAGCCAGTGACATATGTCGTAAAATCCTTGAGATGTCTGAAGATATCTGAGCTCCAGTATTGCGAGCATTGTCAAAAGTCTGCATTTTAGACTTTTCTTTCTTCAATAATGTTGCAAGACTTCTTAGCTCTTCAAGCCGCAATGTGCAATACTGAACCGTAGCATCATGAGACTGGAGTGATATCCCAGCATTCATCATTGGTTCAGAAATACGAGAAAACCATTCTTCGCAAACTTTCCGGTTAGCTCGGAAAAACACAACACTCTGTGGAAGTGCTGCAGACAAAACAGCAGTCCCTTCATATGCATTGTACACGTTTTTTTTTAATGCCTCCACAAAATCTAACAGTAACCTCATCGGTAACAGATGGGCACCAGAAGAGCCTACAATATTTAGGCTTCCATCAGTCTGCTCGCTATCAACCTGCAGCACCGTTGTGATGTCTAAAAGCATTCGCTCTAGGGCTGCAAAAGTTTGAGCAGGACCACCAAAGTTAGTACGGAGACGTGTGCTAACACAAAACCTAGCAGCTTCATGCACAGCCCACCAAGCGCCTGCCAGGTTATTTGCCAAGCAGATTCTTTCGATGGAGCTTTTCTCAGCTTTTATTGCCAACCACCCATTCTTAATCAGGTTTTCATCGGGATGCCCAATGCTAGTATCCTTTGATCCCCAAAAAGCATGAATAAGCCGTTGGATCCAGGAAGGAAAAGGAATTTTCCATCTCTGAGAAACATAATTTAAGACGGAAACAAGTTGCTGCGAGTGAAAATGCTGGTCTGGCTGCTTCAGTGCAAATACTTGCTTCCAGTGCAAGTCATCATTTCCTAGCATAAGAACTTGGGGCCTAAGAGCCATATGATCTAACTCGCTGTGCATGCCACAGGCATACTGGGTAGTTGGCAAGAGATGCGAAAGCAACCTAACGAATGCATTCTTTATACTTGTATCTGGGTCTCCAAGCTTTTCAAGGAGGGTTACAGCCAGGGAGTAAATATGAATTGGGTGTATCAACTTCACCTCAAGAAGCAGCTCTAATACCATTGCTGACCGAATCCTCACTTTTGGTTCACTATCAAATGCAGCATCTAAAACCGCCATAATTATATCTCGAACTGCACCAGAATGCGGAAATGTTTCACAGAAGAAAGCATCAAAATACAAATTCTTTGATATCGCAATCAGGTTCTCGCAGAACTTTTGAATCCAATTAAGTGACATTAGCTTTACAGCAAGAGGGGATGAAAAATGAAGACCCTTAACCACGGTTAACCTGTATTTCCTTAGATGCTCAATTACCACGGTAAAATATGTACACTTGAGTGATATCTTTCCATGATTCATTTCTCTAAGAACCTTGCTGTCAGGGTGATTTAGCAAGGAGCAGTTGCTAAGGAGCTCAACCGCGGCTAAACACTCTAGCATCCGCACAATGCTGACTTGCAACTCCAAACAGTCATCAATAGCTGACTCAAACGGATTTAGCTTTTCGAAAACAAACGAAACCAACTTTTCAGACCTCTTGAGATACAAGACAGCAAGTTTGGGCACGTCACTCAAACTTTTTCTCCCTCCAAGAGAAACACAGGAAAGAAGAACCTTCATATCAAAGTTAATCATTGCCAAAAGTTCGTTTTTCGAAAGCGATTCATAGATGGTAACACTGAGGGTCTTGTTTTGGTGGCCCGACAAGTTCCCAAGTACAGTCTTCAACAACTCAAGTTCTTTCATCAACAATTCCATAGCGTGTTGGATGACTTCTTCACTCTCATGTTGAAGCAAGAATAAATATGTGGCAGAAGAGCCTGCTGTAACTAAATGATTTGGGTGCAACCGCAACTGAGATATTGGAGATTCAAAGCGGATCAACTTCAGCACACATGATGAAAGGAGGCCTCCCTTTTGCAGGGACAGTAACTGAAGGTTAGTTTTCAAGGTCCCATGAATCTGAAAAGTCGTCATCTTCCCATGAACTGTAGAATTCGGAAAATCAACCTGTTCTAAGCTCTTGAATAACATTTCAAGGGAAGGAGAATAATACGTTGAAAATTTCTCACGCAATATTTCTGCCAGAAGAGTCAAACACTTCCAGAGATCTTCAATCCATTTTGACCATCCAAACCTCTGCCCCATGGTTGATAGGAAACCCAATAGCCGAGGAAGCATTTTGCTCAGAGGCTCATCCATCCTATCAAGCAGATTGTTCTCTAGTAATCCAGAAGCAGTAGAGCGCAAGATTGCTAAGAAACAAGAAAGCAGTGCAAGCAACCTGTGAAACTGTTCTGGGGTTCCTTGACTACCATCACTAAGCAATACATCCATGTCACCCAGAAACTTCGATAACAACCCAACTGAGAAATCTAAATTATTCACCCAATGTTTCTGAAAGTGCAAGAAGCTATCCATAACGATCTGTCTATCAGAGTCGGCGTGGTCTTGTACTAATGCCCAACCAATCAACATATCAACAATATCAAGAAAATGAGGATGAAATAAACTCGAAAACTTTGAAGAGATCAACGAAAGGACACCCAAAGTCTGATTCAACAAGGGAATAGAAGTTCTTTCATCTTCAAGAAGTCCTTTGCACGCGTTGAGGATAGGCAAAACATACCTATCTATCCCATTAATGTCCCCAACGGAAAGAAACTCCCGAACACCTTCAACGGCAAGCACTGTGCTCCCATCTCGAACACTAACATGCCTAAACAACGGCAAAGCCCAATTAATAAAGCGATCGACAAGACTCCCAAACAATACATGGTTTTGTCTTCCACTGGATTCTACAGGAATAGAGCACACAACAGCACAAAGAGCACCATATGCAGACACACCAGCCTGTCTAACATCATATGACCTGCACCAAAAGCAGACAATCAACTTCCGACCTTACTCAATTCTATAGCTTACGTTCATTCGCAGAATAGAACTTGTGATTCAGAGATGATTACTTATCGGAAAGAAGATTCCAGAGGCCAGAAGAAAGATACGAAGCTGAATGTACAATAAGAAGAGAGTTTGGAGGGTAAGTAATTGCTCTGTGAAGCGACTTCAAGGCAGCGAGACGCCCTGAATCTCTATTCTCCAGTTTAACATCTCTTTTTCCGGTCGCGAGTACGGGAGATAACGCAATGCTACCGGCCGTCGATGGGGGAATTGATTCGGGGGAAGAAGAAGAAGAAGCAGAAGACGGCAGATGAGAGGTAGAGGCGTCAGCAGGTAAAGCCGCCGAGAGCAGCGAAATCAGCTGCTGCTGCTGATGGTGGAAGCTTTGCATCAGAAAGTCGATTGTGGCTTCGGTGGCTGTGGCGGAGAGGATTGCAACGGCGACGATGACGGTGGCCGATTTTGCATTCTTTTTATTTTCTCTCCTCAAAAACTGTTTAGTTGATTTCTCGTATCGGTAAGAACAAAATAAATTATAGGGACAAATATACAAATATGGGCCCGTTGACAAAAAAAAAAAAAAAAAAAAAANAAAAAAATACAAATATGGGCCCTTTTTCTTTTTCTCGACGATTGCATTTCATTAATTGAGCCCAGTGTACATATTAGTGATGTATATTAAAGTAATTTAATAATATACTAGATGATCTCCACACTTTGTGAGGAAAAAAACTATAAAATATATTTATAAAATATAAATTATTTTATGTATTTTTTAATAATGAAACATATTTCTACTTACTAATAATAAAATTCAAATAT